>PTEX01000299.1:386636-405767 GCA_003342815.1 Eudromia elegans | reverse complement strand
CACTGGTACTATATACCTTTTAAAACGTTTCCGTCCTCCAAAAGCTTTTTTCAAAGGCGTGCTGTGATTGCAGTTTGATGGTTTCTCTCTCCATCACGCTTCCCCTCACTCTGGCCTTTCCATAGTACAAATAACTAAGAAGTAAAAAAAAAATTGGCCTCTATGTTCAAGGAAAAGCAAAGATACACTTAATATTCAGGAAGATAGAGGCAAACCTATCAATCTGCCACCAGAAAACTAGGCCAACAAACAAGAAGTCTAACTTTAAACTTTTAGTCACTTTTTAATAATCCAAAGCACTAGAAGGAAGAGTACTGTTTTTTCCTTTTTCTCTTATTTCCTTTTTCTAGATCACAGATGCATTTCTCTGCGGACAGAGTTAAATATAATGACTGCTTACAGAATGCTTTTTCACCTTTCCTTCTTTGCAAAATTAAAGACATCACTAATTACCTACAAGAAAGAATACTATTAATAGTATAAATTAATTTAATCTCCTGAAACTTCATCACTCCCTTGCTTTTCAGCTTGCTGACAATGATTAACGATGACAAGAGAAAAAGTAAAAGGACAACCAGGAGAGCACAGAGTGCCGCTCCCTTGTAAAGGCAGAACCAGGTCCGTACCCCAGAGCTTGATCTCAAGTCAGCTCTGCTGAAACAAATTCCAAAGGAAGCATTTTCAACTCTTAAAACTCAAGAACAAGCACAGGGAAGCTGCTSCTCACCAACATGCTGTTCAGCTGCACACCTGTGTGCTGCACAGAGCTAAAAAGGTAAACGTTCTTCTGGTCCCAGAAAGGGCTGGAGTGGTTCATGGAAAACCACCCCAAATAGCCAAGAGCTACATCTCCAAGTCATAAGAGACTGAAGATCCTTGCGGGGAGAGAAAGGCCACCACTTTACCCTATCTACCTGCTTTTAACCAGCACTATTGGAGACAGGATACAAGGCTGTATGGATCTGTGGTCTGGTCCAGAGGAGAGAGAGAAAAAAAACCCTCATATATTCCTAGGGAAGGTCCAGATTGTAGTAAATAAAAAAAACACAGAATCATAAACATCTTTAAGTAAGAAAGATGACCAGAAATCCAACTGCCCCAGCTCTTCAGGGGCAAAATCCTTACCAGCTGCTCCGAGGACAGACAGGCAGCACCGGCTCRAGACAGTTTCCCACCACACAGGAGCACTGACTGCACACAGAAATCAATGCCACCATTTCCATAGCTATTTTCAGAGAAAAACCTTGACTTCAGTACTTTTTAATAAAATATCACTTGAGGGATTTTCTTTGTTTGAAACAATCACCCTGCCTCAGTCCAAATGGTGTTTTGAAAAGCCTGCCTTAAATAATTATTTGCTCTAGTCCATTCCAAATTTAGGCCTGGTATTTACTCTCTTCTCATAGCCCAACAGGGGGGTAATCATGTATCTCATGTATAAAGTGATCGTAATAAAGATATCGAGTAGTTAGCCTGGGTTCTTCCCAGACATCTCCAGAAAACAGCAACTTCAGATTTAATTTCAGGGATGTTCGCACATCCAGCTTGCTTGGTCTCAGCAGCAATAAATGAGAAATATGGAGGTCAGTTTCATTTAAAGTAATTTTGTCCAGTTTACTAATCTGCWGTATTATTTGCGAATGTAAGAATTAAGATGACTCAGCCAGCAATTTACTCTTAGCTCTGTAAAATTCTGCTATGAAGACAATTTTATGGACCAGTTCACTAATGAACTAGTTTTTAAATATTGGCACAATGTAATTAAAAGAAAGTGTTTCCAGAGGAGCAGTTTATTAGAAATAGGTTTATAACAGTAATCAAGGAACATGAAGTAGTCTAAAATAGTGAATTCAATTGCTCTACATTCAAATTAAAATTTATTACATTTATTTAGCAATTGCAGTTTCTTTTTGTTCATAAATCTGTATTGTTGACTCTTTACATTCTTACTTATGACAATTTTGGAGAAGGAGGAGAGACTGTGAGAGACACAGTTTATAAACTGCAAAATAATAAAAGAACGACTCCACATTCTTTCCACATTTTAACTATTAAGAAATTAAGAAATATTAATAAATTTCATTATTCATCCTTTTATTATGCAAGTAAATAGGCAAAAAAGCTTGAAAAACTACTATTTCTGATTTTTTAAAAAAAAATCTCTCTCTTTAAACTGAATTAGCTCTAGCTAATTTAGCTGTACCTTCATGAGGGCTAACAACTATCTCAGTCTGCCAAATAAGCCTTTATTTTACTTGAATTCTACCCTCTCCCCATGGACCAGGAGTTTAAACAGCCACCTGGATACGTAGGCATCTCTCTCACCACTTGAGTCAATTTTCTGAACCCCAGATAACAACTTCAGTTTACCAGTGACAATATTGGGCCGTAAAGAACATTGTACTTAAAGCACAACCTAATAAAACTCCCTTCCCCTCTACAGATTATTGAATTGCTACAGATGAGACATACAATTCTCTCAGGGCCTTTTGTAGTAAATAAGTCTAATGATGAGAAGTTGATAGATAATGATGACATTCGTTAGAGACAGAATAACACACAGCAAGTTTACTCTTTCTCTACATATATATATATAATGTATATAATTTAATAAAGCAATGCTGATCATGAGGAAAGACTGCAGGGATGTAGATCACAGCACTGATCTCTAAGGGCTACCACATTAGGATGGTGCTTTCTCTCTGGCACTCCCACTGCAGCACACATGGGAAATTGTGGCTGTTGTAAAATCAGTGTGGATTTGTCAACTGCCAGAGCCATAGCTGAGGAAAAACTCACTAATTTACCTAATGTAAGGTGGAGCTATATGATAAACTTAGAGCATGCTGTGATATGCCAGCTGTATCACAGGAGAAGGAAATGTGAGCCCTCAAGCCTACCTGTGCCTACATCTTGAAAAGGTGAGTTTTCTGGTTCCAGAGCTACGACCAGCATCATCCCACTCCGAGATTTCAACATTACCAGTGTAATTATTTGCATTCTACTCATGTCATGGTTTTGGAAGGAGGGCTGCAATACTGTTCAGACAGTTGTCACAAAAGGGCAGACAAAGCTGGGAAATGAACTCTTCCCCTCTGCACAACCTGTAAGGGGAGAGATAGAGAGCCAGGAGCAGCAGCAGCTTCTGGCAAAGGAAGCACAAGGTCCAGCAGAGAATGAGATACACAAGAAAGTGAGAATGAAGCGTGTCAGAGGACCAAGAGCAGAGCTATCAGGGAAGGAGATAGATGGGAAGGGGTTTTTTGAGAAGTACTTGTGGCAAAGGAGACTGTGTGATGCAGGTGAACCAAAATTAGGTGCTTTTGAGGAGAAAATGGGCAGAAACATCCAAGGTAACATGCAGGATTGCAAGGCTCCGGGGAAAAGAGCAGAAGGCTCCGTGCAGAGAGGATGGCTCAGGGAAGACACCAAATGGGGCATTTTCCCCAGCCAGCAAAGCTTCTCTGATAGGATATATATGGCAATGTATAAAGCTCAGTTTCTTAGCAGTGACCTGGAGTGCCTGTAAATTTGATTCCACAAAATTGGCAATATCTTTTTTTTTTTTTTTTTGAATGCTCTCAAGTTCCTCATTTTGCTGAGCTGTTAGCACATTCCTTTTGGAGGGACTTTCCTAGCATTTCAGTAAACTTCRTCAGAAGATTCCACATTTCTATTGAAAAAGTACTGAATTTTGAACAAGTTGTTCAAGAACAGATTATGCTTTTCTTCCACYCCTCTGCACTCACAGAAATACTATACTTACTCCTTTATATTGCAGATATCTAAATAACTATTGCCAAGGACTTAACAATATAGAGCAATGTTAAGTGTTCAATTCTTTAACCAAGTCTCTGCTCCACATTTGGCAAGACTGWTTTGGTTATTGCTAGTTTTAGTTTGTTCTTAGTTAGTTTTCAGTTTGTTCTTTACTCAAATTACAGTAGACACAAGTTTTTACCCTTCCAGTTATACTTTTATCTATCAAACATGCACTAATGTCCTCTTTGGAAGAGTCTGMCACATAACATAAGATCTTTATGGGGAGACATTGACTTTATTGTCTTTAGAAGGAAGGAACCATAGCAATTCTTCAATAGAAAAGGAAGATCTGAAGTGGCCATAATCAGGAATATTTGTCATTTTTGAGGCCCTAACCAATCAGGTTACTTAAAAGCCATAATGATATCTCTGAGTTATACAAAATTTGCAGGATATACACTGAAAATTTATGCCAGTGCCTTTATACCTTCACGAGTTTTGATGAATAACCATTTCAAAAGCACTTACTAAAGGAAAATCTAAAATAAAAGTTTAAAGGAATTTGCTTACTTATGCATAACTATCAGCAGATCCACATTCTGTACGACCTTTGCAAAAAAAAAAAAAGATGAGATTTATTCAAAGATTTATAGGTCTATGAGCATAATACAGAACCCATAAATCTTGGTGTGCTTACTTTATTGGCAGAGCAGTTTATGCATTTGACATATTCTTGTTCAGATAAGATTATGTCCAACTTAATACAGAAAAGAAACTGTCAACAAGTCTGTAAGACTATAATAGAAACAGTAAAAGAAGAGTTTCCATATGACTAAACGCACTTTCGGAGTACTCCCAAATCAGTCCCAGGCATGAAAACACAGTTGGAAATAATTTTTAAAAGAGGGAGAAAAATRGCACGCTGCCACAGAAATAAGAACTAAGCCTAAACTTTCTCTGTACTACATAATTTTGAAAGTAGATGGAAAAAATGTTATTAGTATAAATAATACACAGTTTTTAGTCAAATTAGTTAGAGTAACTCTAGAACTAAACAGCAAACTTATGATTGACCAAAGAAACACACTTGAGAAGAATATAGGCAAACTTTTCATGTTTTCTGTCCTTTTAATGTGGTGGCTTTGAATATTCTATCTGGATGATGAAGCTTAGAAATCAGTAGGTACGTTTCCTCACAATCAAAGTTAAAGAGCCCAAGCAAAGACTCCTGAGAACATGCACACATACTATTAAATAGTGAAACTCAAGCTGGCACAAAGCTCCGATTCCCACATGTGCATGAAGGAAGTGCGTGAGCTTCATATATATGTATATGTGCGTCTATTTCCTGGTGGCTGTAGAGTAGAATCTCTGTCTCTGTAAAGATAATGTGTCCTTTAGCTTCCAGATTTACACCAGCTGTGCATTATAAAAACAGGACAAAAGACAGTAGTGCAAAAAGTAGGATAGATTATATGGAACGTGATTGGATCCAATAGCTGCAAAATCTGTGACGACAGAGGGCCCCACGTAGGGAGCAGCCTTGCACAGGAAAGCACTGTTGCCCTGACTCCCTTCTTTTTTTGCACAAGTTTTTGCTGTATTAACAGCAAAGGAATAAATGGGCTTCTCAGGTCACAGGTGTTCAAGTGACCTCCCTGCCATACAGCATCAGACAATTTACCAAGATGTGCAATTTTAAAACTTTGAAAGATGCAGAAAAAAGGAGAATGTAATAAAAAAAATAAGAGTTTCATTTTACATTCTTCATACTTCTATATTCAGAAGAAAAGGGTGTTGCAAGACACTCCCCTGTACCTTTATACATTGCTTCACCTCACGCCACTGAGCTTTTTGGAAGGGACAAGGAGAGAGAAAGATATTTTGAGAAAGCATTTTAGCATGCCTTCTAGAAAGGACACTGCATTCTCGGATCTTTAAAAAACAGTCCATTTTAAGGGCTGACAGTACTTGGGGTCCAAGAGGGGAAAAAAACCTCATGCAGCTTCCTAAAACAGGSGTAAACCACCTCCTCCCTGGCCACCAATTGAGCATAGCGGATGAGAACAGAGTTTTGCTGCAGATTTTCTGATCATGAAAAAAGAAACACTAACTAAACCTTTTCCTGCTTAGGGCAAATAAAGTTATTAGCTGGTCAACCAACAAATTATACAGTATCACTAAATGCCAACTTCATCTAGGTCATTTCAGTAAATACCAGAGACACATTTATGTGATCAAGTCCCTTTCCACCCACACTCATTACTATCCTTGCTAGTTTCTTTTTGTCTCTTTAAGAAAATTAAGTATCAGGTCATCATAGTGCAAGCTTCCTGGCACAGAGAGGCAGAGAAATCCCAGCATGTAATAGTATAACCTSACAAAGCTATTACAATAACCATTAAAACAGTAAGATAAGCCTGTGTTTGATATTAGGCCTTATTCACAAATAGAGAATCTATTTRCATCTTCTTCAATCCTCCTTTGCTATTAGAATTTTGTTTAATGCCAACACATCAGTTTCCCAACCAGAAAGTTATAATTTGGAAGTATCACAGTACTTAAGTTATTGACAAGTAAACAAGAGCAGATACAGATACTCCCTCACCAGACATAGTACCAAGAAAAAATGCCTAAGTTTTGTATTTCATAACTACTCCAGCTGATTCTATGTGAAAAAATACAATAAAAAACTTTTAAAGAAATCTTGGCCAGTCGCTAAAGAGTTTTCATCTCTACTGCTTTTCACCTTTTTTTCCTTGCTGTGCTCTACCATTTGTTCCAGAGTTCCCAAGTCTTCTTTCACATGTGTTAAGTCAGTTTGCCTTATACTAGGGGTTTCTTTCACAATGATAAACTGTCTTTTTTTGTAAAAAGCATGTATAAATATGTATACTGTATAAATAATGAAGCAGGAAGCCTGCTTTTTATTCTTTTTGCTGCCATGATGCAAGTGAGGACAGGAAGTTATGCAAGATGAAAATGTTCATGAATTCTTTACRAACTTTGTTATTTACAAATTAGCAATATTACCCGAGACCTCATACCAATAAAGAAAAGAGTTTTGAGATGAAGAGATCAAACTACTAAATATGGCTCCTTCTTCACCTCCTTTCCATTCTTGCCTTATTCACTTTGGACAACTTAAAGTTCTTGGAGGCAAAGAATGTATTTCTGCAATGTGTTTTTATAGCATGATGTTTATACTAAATAAATCATATTGATACATCCTAAATTGAAGCAATACAGAAGTGTAAAAGACAAGACCAGACATGAACTAAATATAATAATATAATAAYTTAAAATAAATTCCAGTAGACATGACATAAATGAAAGTGACATAAAAGTAATTTGGAGAAAGAAAAGTAGGACAAATGCTGCTTTCAGAACACTAGTTAATGATTGTAAAGTGCCTTGAATATTGTGGGGAAAAAAAACATCTTACATAGAAATTATGGCTGTGGATCACCACTGAAATCATGCAGCCTCACTCTGAAACTTAGAATACAAGTTATTCAGGACAGTCCCTGATTCACAGTCTGAAGAAATGCAAAATAAGAAAGTTTGAAGTGTGATACAGGTTTGATATTGATCACTACTGAATTACATTATCCTAAATTATCATTTCTACAGTGACATTTAAAGGAACAGGCTCATACAGATGTACCTGCTGGGTAAATTTGTAAAAATAACAGCCTTCAGAATAAACATGGGACTTGGTTTTAAATTAAAAGAGCARAGAAAAACTGTGATGTCACTATGAGAAACTTATGGTGTTTATAACTTCAAAGTACATTCTGCAAATACCTCAACACTTGTAGTAAACTGAGAACTTTAAGAAAACTAAAAAAATAAGCTTCTTAACACCACTTGACATAAAGAAGAACAGCACAGTGAGCACGTAATCACCTACAGATACAGTGTCCAATGCGAGCAGAATAACTGGCAACAGAACCAACCTGCTGACTCCTGAATTTCAAGCTGTAGACCTTTTACAGTGCTCCAAAGGGAAAGTTTTTACCAAGTCTTAACCCCTATAGCCAAACTTTCAGCAAGTCACTCAAAAGTTCAACAACCAAAATTGGCAAATAACTTTTTTTCTGCAGAGTTCCATTTTAAACAGGTCACAATCCTGTCAAACTACAAAAGCAGGGAAAAAAAAAAAAAAAGAGAGAGGAAAAAAACAAAACCCCCCAAATACTGTATATTCCCAAATGGTCAGCTATTAAGTCTGAACTGAGAAAAGTACATTATTCTGGAGAAATATTATTCCTCCCTGTTGGGTCTACACCTTCATGCCATGAGAAGGATGTRGATAATGGTTTCCATGATTTGGAGAGAAAGGAGGCACAGAAAGAAAAAAGAGCAACTCCCTCCTTCAATACCCTAGGCCCAGAAATAGATGCTGCAAATCAATACTGGCGAGAAGTCCTTTTAACAAGACTTTTGAAGTTACAGGTAATTGTTTTCTTTAAATTGATACTAAGCACTTGAATCTCATTTCCAATGCAGTAAAACACCAGATTAAGAACGTGAAAATAGGAGTTCAAAACAATTAAGGGTGTTTATACAAACACACACTCACTATATATAATATATACATACACACAGACATAAAGAGGAAAAGGAGAGAACAGTATCTGTGTCAATTTGTATCCGAGGTTTCTTTTTCTAGTGTGATGTTTATTGAGAACTCTCAAGCAGTACTGARTCGCTCTACTATCCATAGTATTTCCAAAAAAATTACACAAACTTTCCTGCATTGTAAATTGGAAAGAATTGGTCCAAATCTATCACCAGTAAGAAATTCGCTACTGAATTCAAGTTAGTCTGTATGAATCTATCTACCTATCATATTTTGGAAGTATTTTCAGTTGTGATACTTTTASTAAATATTAGCCCTACAGAGCTGAAGTTGGCAGACTCAGCCAAGGTACATGGTCAGTTAGGTGAAAAAAAAAGCAAACAAATAATAATGTACTAAAATTTGCTGATAAGCAGCATTATGTAGCAGATGGATGAAATGTTATACCTACAACTTTATTCTTAATGGCTCACGAGATACAGCAGAAAAAACTTTTCTTTCATCTCTGCTCAGCAGTTAAAAGATTGGCCTGGATCTTCCCTTCCAAAAGGAAATAGCACTAGAGAAACAATATCCTTATATAATAAACATATATGGAGATGACTTAACTCACTGAATAAAGTCATTACTGCTTGTTACATTGTTTCATTAAAGTGTTCCTGCATGTGAAACACACAATCCTTTTTTTGCCTCTACACTTCTTAATTTTTAAAGCAATCCACRGGGTTATGTTCCATGTGTTAAAGCTCTCTTCCTCTCTGTGGGCCCATAAAAGTGAATGGAAACAGGCGGTGTCTACTAGAATATTCTCTTTTCTCCAAGTCTTCCATGCAGCTACAAAAACAAATGCAAGAGCACTAGTGTTTGCACTTTTTACCACTTTTTTTTAAGCTGGCCAAATCTCACAAGTTTCTTTTAGAAAGTCTATGACACTTTCAATAAAATTGTCACCTGTATATTCCAACTACTGAAAAGGATTCTATGCCAGACTAACTTTCTCCAATTTACCTACAAGATTCAGTTTTAATATGACTTTTGAAAAGAGAAGAAAAAAAGGCAACAAGATAAGAGGGAAATGTTCTGGTGATACACAGCCCTGTATTTGAGTGAAATACAGTAGAAAGCAATAGTGTGTAAGCTTTATATCAACTGAGTACAGATAACATGCTATCAGATGAATGGCTTTTTGTAAGCAAGCTTAAAACATTTCACACAGCACGCTTCTAAGGTGAGCATGAGCAAGCATCATCTGAAATGTGTATGTTTAGAGTGATAGTATCAAGTTTTCAGTGCCTTAAAGCAGAGATATAAGCGAGCAAATCCCTCAACCTACCACTGCAAGGGTATCGTTCTCCCCTATTCACCTCTCTCACTTCTGCTTCTCAGAACAGAATTTCTTTTTCTTACAGCAAACACATATATCTGCTCATCATACAKTCAGACAGATTCACCTAACTAGTCAAAAGGTAAGAAAAAAAATCCAATATTCTGCAAATCAGTGCAGATATGCCAAGTGTAAGAGTTTCCACAAACCTTTAACCATTGGAATAAATAGTTGGTGCACACTCAAGATGTCAACATTTTGGGGAGCAACAGCTATAACTGTATAACCAGCTATATAAATTACAAAAGTAACAGTGAATTTATTGGCTAAGTCAAAGCTTGCATTGATGTAATAAAATTATTCTAAAACATTCTATTAAAATTTAACAGGAAGTATAGTTATTATCTCTTGTAGAAGCAAAACATCCCAGATGAGTGATCAGTACACATCTAAGCAGCGTAAAGTCACTCAACAGTCAGAGCTGGCGCTGAACTGCAGCACGCGCAGCACATCTGTACACTCCCAAGCACAAGCTGCCCAGATGTTATAAATTACTGTCTTTACCAGTTGTCTCCTAGAAGTGTTGACTTAAAGGAAAGGCAGTGAACAGTGGAGATGTTCACAGCATGAATTGTCAACAGAACTAAATCCAGCAGTAAAGGATCTGCTGGATATGTGCATGGTCCAAAGGGTGAGTGTCACTGAGCTCTTAATGCGCAGGTCCATCAGAGGGACATTACTTCCACCTCCACTCAGCAAAACAGACATAAAAAGCTTCCTTGACTTAGTTGTAACAAATTTCATGCCTTTAAATTGGTGTGCAGCAGGCAGCAGTAAACACAAGGTATTTTTTGCCCATCTGATAATAATAATAAAAAAGCCGGGGGTGGGGTGCGGCGTGTTGGGAAGAGAGGGRAACCGGGAGACACCAAACTGAGTCGGGACAACGCGGAGCAGGAGCGGAGTTCGGGGCTGCCCGGCGCCTGAGCGCAGCTCATGGCCGGACCCCGGGGGCCCGGAGCGTCTCCGGCTCGGGGGGAGCCCCGCGGAGCCCCCCGCCGTCCTGTGCCGGGGCCAGGTGAGCCCCGGCCCGCGCCCCGCACCGGGACGAGCCCCGYGGCCCCAGCCTGGCGCCAGCAGCAGCCTCCAAGCGGGGAACAACAACAAACTCCCGCGCACTTTGCCAAAGCTGATCGCCCGCGGGGGGAGCGGTTTTTCCTGCCCTCCCYTGGCCGGGAGCCGCGCGGGGCAGCAGCGCCGCGTACGCGGCTCACGAGCCCGCGGGGTGCAGCGCCCCCCGTCCCGCCCGGGCTCGGCTGCTCGCTGCCCGCCCCGGCCCAGGTGCGCGCCCGCGGCCGTACTCACAGGGACACGGTGCGGTTGGGCAGCACGGCGGGCGGCAAAGTTTCCAGCAAGTCGCCGCCGCTGCAGAGCACTTTGATGCGCAGCGCCGGGCGGCCGGGCGCCTTGGCGCGCTCGGCGGCGCACAGGCAGCTGTCAACGAGGAGGTCGGGGCAGTTCCTGCTGCCCGCGCACAGCCCCAGCACCGCGGCCAGCAGGCACAGGCGGCCCCACGGCCCGCGCATGCTGAGCGAGCGGCGGGCGGCAGCGCATGGCCCGCCGCGCCCCGCCACAGACCCCTTCCTCCTCCTCCTGCTGCTGCTGCCGCCGCCCGCGCGCGGAGCCGCGGCTCCTTTCCTGCCTCAGCCCGCGCGGCGAGCGGCGGCGCTGGGCGGACCCCGCGGCGCGCAGCCGCCCCCTCCTCCCGCCGCTTCCGCGGCCCCGACGGCGCCGGGCGCTGCGTCCCGCGGGGGCTGCGGAGCCCCCGCCCCGCCGAGGGGCCGGGGTCCCGTTTGCTTCCGGACCCCNGCCCCGGGGGGCGCCGGCACCGGAGCGGGGCGCGCAGCCTCCGCCGGGACCTGCGGCGCGCGGCGCCCGCCGCCGCCCCACGGGAAAGTTCCGCACCTGCCCCCGAGYGGCAGCCCCAGCTGATGCCCGGCAATTGAGGGCAAATTAATTAATTAATTAATTAAATAAGTGAGCCCTGCAGATGCTGCAAGGAGAAGGGGTGCTAAAGTGAGGGCTTCTCGCAAAGCAAGGCTCGGGGGGACCTCCCTCTTCCCGCAGGACATGAGCCCCCAGGCCAGTCCCTGCCCATGCCACATCCTGCTGGTGTCCAGGGTTTGCACCTCACCCCTGGGCCTCAGTGCTTCGGGAGCTCCATTCACCGGGAGCTCCTTGCACCGTTACTAGTTCTTAGGGAAGCTTTTCACTAGCAAAGACACGTTGCTCTTTTCCATTTTGTTTATTTTTGTTCTGAAAGTTAGAAAAACACCGATTGGAACCTTCCATTGGGAAGGGGCTTTTACAGGAGGCGTGCGTTCCTCGGCTCGTCTCACCTGACATGGGTTTCACAGCACGTGTTGCCATTGTGGGATCTAGGCCAACATGTGTAAGAGTGTGCCATGCCAACAGAGCTGCTTTATGAAATTACCTTCAATATATATATGTATAATGGTCCCTGAGGGAAGATTTGTCTCTTGCATGTACATTGCCTGCTATCACTATGTTCTCACACCTAATTGGGGCCAGTAGGCACAAAGTTCGTTAATAAASGAGAGGGGGATTGGTGTGCCCTGGGGAAAGGGCAGCACAATAGGGCCTTTCTCAGGAACATTTTTTTTTTTTTTTCCTTTGCACATTTGTTGATTTAAAGAATCATTAATATTGCAACTTTTGTTCTTTTAAAAGCAAAGTTGTGTAAGACTTGCTGGCAGGCTGTAAAATGGCCTGCGTTACATGAGCCTGAGCAGCACTGTAATGGTTACATGCTGTTCTTTACAATAATCCGGGTAACATTTTAATTCACAAATGTTGCTTTCTTTAACCTTCGAATATTTTCGTCTCACCTCTCATATATACATATTGTTTTTTCTGAAAGCTCAAGGCGCAGGTGGAAAATACACATTATGGAAATGTAACCTCACTTTCATTCAATGACAACCTTCTTGAGAAGGAAAGGATTTTTTTCAGTCCAACCTCTGTACACATGCAAGCAGAATTTTATTTTTTTTCTAGCTCACTGATCTTGAAAGTTTTTTGCAGAACAAGGTTTTATTAAGAAACAAGGAGGTTCATAGTCACATTTAAACCCCTATCAAAACCTGCAATAAAAGTAGAAAAGAAAGCGTTATAATTCCTGATATGACAGATGAAAAATAAGGAGAAAGTTTCCGCTTCCCGTGTTGGATCCACTTTTTATTCTTGCATTAAGAAAAAAAAAAAAAAAAAGGAAAAAACTCAGTCATCTTCCCCCTTCACTGTTGGTCATCTTCACGTATGAATAGCATCACATTTAACTGATGAATTATAAGCCCCGATGATGTTTCCTGTCCTTGGAACTTCTACTCTAACTTCATGCGAAGGGCACAAGGGAGAAGAGAAGACACAGACATGGCAAAGCCAGGTCCTGCTTGAGCTGCCCGGGCCAGCAGAGCGGGACGTGTCGCACCCGTCGTAGCTGAATGTTGTCTAGGCTTTGGAAGAGGCAGCTTGACTCACTCGTGATGTGGCAACAGCGATGCTTCCCATTATGGTGGAAGCAGAACAATCCCAAGTCCTGTAAGGGGCAGGGACAAATGAAACAGTTGTAGTACAGCTATTTTAAAAGTAACAAAAATTACGTTGCTTTTGGGTTCCAAAACTGCCAGGTTGAGACAGAGTGTGCCTCCCATCTTGGGTGTTTGGTAGATTCCTATAGAAGACAGCGCTTGGCAAAGCACAAGGCTCCTTGAGCCCGCAGCTTGGCATGGGCACAACCGGAGCCCTTTGGTACCTGTTATCACATACAGTAAGGTCAAAGAGAAAGACACCGTGTGAATCGCGATGCCTTGCTGTTCATCTGACTGAGGGGGTTTTAAATCACAGCTGACCTRGGCCCTGCAGTGTTCCTTAAATCTGGCCCAAGGTGACACCTTGTACCGTGTACACGGCACAGGAGAGCCGGAGCAGGGAGTGCCCCTGGAGCAGCGGCCAGCCCTGCTCGGATGAACTCCCTGGCAGGCAGGAGCAAGACTGGAGATTCACCTGAGATATGGAATATCTTCTAAATTATGCACTGACAAATAAATTAACAGAAATTGAGGATAAGAGGTTTTGTGACAGAGCATGGCAGTAAGATATTTCTTTGTATTTTTAATTCTGTTTAGCAAGTCTTGAGAATTTTTAGGAGATGGAAGTGTCTGTGTGTTTATATACAGCACATCCTTCCAACTGCACTTGAGAGACAGATTTTATCCTGTGGCAGAATGTGTAAGAATTAAAAGGAATGTAAATAAATTTAAGAAGATAATCCTAAAATGGTACTAGCCTGAACAAAGATAAACAATATGAAAGGAAATCTGAAGTTAGAGATACAGGTAATTCATTAAACTAAAGGTTTACATTATATTTAGATCCTTTCCCCAAGCCCAAACAGCAGCACCTGCTTAACATCACTGCAGACTTCACTGCAATTAAGTAACAAGAACACGTTATACAATAATAGGAAATATGGGAAAGCAGAATGTAAATAAGTCGATTTKAATTTTGTCAGGATTTCAAAATAGTATGTTAGTATTGGAAGAGAGCCATGGAAACTTTAATGACCACAAATGGTCAGGGCTTTTGTTTTATTTCATATCCAGAAGTTGGCACCCTATCAGCCCTTTAATTCCTTGAGCATTGACCCTTTATTGACAACAGTGAAACAATGAATCATCCACCTCGTTTCCTCCAGGGCCAGGCTATTTCACAGCCCCTGTCCAACAGCGACTGCGTCTCATGTCACTTGTCACATCAGCCCATCAGTGTTATGTCTATGGGACTACACAATGAAACGATTAAAATAAAAAAGCCTAGAAAGGATTTAGCAAAAAAATAAACAAACAAAAAATAAAAATAACTGGGAGAAAAACAATACAGAGCAGAATTCCATTGGGACACTTGGAATTTGTGAAAATATGTTCTTTGAAAGGTGATAGAGGAAAAAAAAACAACATGTAAAAACAGTCCCAGCAGAACTTTCACATGAGGAGTCCAGGGAGTTTTACCTTCATAGGCAGCAAGCCAATATTTCAGGGCTGGGGGGAGGAAAGTCCTCTTCCCTGAAGAGCTCATATGCTGCACTGACAACCTGGAAACAAACAAGAAAACTAAAACAATAAAAGCAGAGCAGTTCAAAATTGTTATCAAAGCAGAAGAAAATTGAGTGTAGAAAGACTCTCAACAAAATCTCCCAAATCTACTTAACAATTTGAGCAATCTCATAAAGAAAGGCAAAAACTGCCTCATTTAGAGCGGGAGTAACCAAAGCAGTGAGTAATGTACTACAGGGAGCAATGCTGTATTAGGAAGAACCGTCAGAACAGCATTTCCATTTCGGCTGCTATTCTGTATTAGCACAATCAGAAACACCTCTGGATTTATTTTTGTCTTAAAAAAATTACAGACTTTATACCAATGAAAAACTCAAATATAATTGTATTTTCCCCCTTCGTTTATATTTCACATCATATTTGCCATTATAAATATTGCACTTTAACCAAAATCACAATGTTTTCACACACTTCCTTGTAGGGTGACAGTTGTCAGAAAAAGATGCATCAAGTTTTTCACTGAAATAAGTAGGTCCTTGAAGTTAGAAACTTACTGGAAAAAAATAATGTGGCTCTATTTATTATATAGCAGACTGGATAAATGCAAAATTCTGTTAGAAATGGGGAATACAGCTTTGCTGTTATATACAAATAACTATAAACTATCAGTAGATAGTTTAGAGTGGAATAGAATAGATAGTAGAGAGTGGAATAATTATTGCAAAACTGTTAGCTGTGAAATAAATAAATAGTATTTGGAGGACAAAAGTATAAACTGTTTTTCAAAGCTAACCCAAGGTTTTCCCCACCAGAAAATATACAAACAAATAGTCCAAACAGCAAAGTTTACATGTGAATATATGGCAGTGTGAACTTCTGGTGATCACTAGAAGCAATTTCAACTGCTACCAAGTCCCTTGCCTACAAGAAGAAATCAAATTGAAATTGTTTAGAAGTTATATTAATGGCATATATATTTTTTAATGTTCTAGCTTTAATCTCTTACCACCACTTTATCACTTGTATGGCAACAGCAGAATTGCTCTCACGTTTAGCCAAAAGGGAAGCGGCCCCTTGAATTTTGGACCAAGTCTGCGTCTGCCCTGGAGCAGGGCTCATTTTGCACAAGGGAGGGCTCAGGGAACTGAAGCTGCATCCTGCAGAGGGGAAGGCACCCCGGGGACAGCAGCTCCCTTTTCCCTAGTGCCCCATTTTATCCCAGGGTCTAGAAAGATCTTTGTACCTCCCTTTGCCACTTTCCCAYACCTTCCAAGGGCTACAAGTTCGGTGCTGTCTTCTCTGCACATCAGGCATAAAATGGTAAGTGGATGATCTGAGGTCGTGAAGATGACAGTGTCACAGACATAACATAAAAGCATTACCGATTTGTGCAGCTTCATAAATTGACTTTAGATACACTTCACTGTATAATAATACATTTCACTAACAGGGCTTACGTTATATGCCCAGAATCAGAGAAAGCCTGAAAGACTCATTTTGCAAGGGAGTTGTGGACATCACCTGGTGCAAGTCCCCTGTCAAACCAGGCCCAGCTTCATAAGCACATTTGGTTGCTCAGGGGTTGTTTGGTGGCATTTTAAACCCTTCCATGAGCTCTTTTTGGGAGCCTCTCCTGTGTTTGGCCACCCTCACTGCAAGCACTTGTACCTTAGCTYTGAGCAGAAATTCCTCTGCTACCACTTGTACCAGTTGCCTCTAAGCCTGCTGCTGAACATCCCTGAAAGGAGGCCGACTCCCTGCACTCTTTAATTACCCATTAGCTAATTGAAGATAGCTAACTGAAGATCCTCCACCCCTTGGCCTTCCCTCCCCTGGGAGAACAGACCTCCCCTGCCTCCAGCCTCCCCGTGCCCATCACGTGCTCCAGCCCCCAGCACTCCTGGTGACCCTCAGCTGGGCTAGCCACTTCGTCAAAGTCTTTTTTGTATGACTTAACTGTCGTGTGACAATACATGAATAGCACAACATAAAAGTAGCTATTACTCTATTATCTCCTTAATGAACTGAATGGCAAAGACATTCTGCAAATTTCTGGGTTCCTTGTGACCATGTATCCAGCAAGTTCGAAGGACTTTATTAACCTAACAAGCAGCAAAATGCAAGCTATTTCCTTCACTTCTAGCAAAAAAAGTGTTGTGCATGCACAAATATTAACAATCAAAAACATTTTGTTATACAATGGATGCTTAAGCTATTCAAATGTTATGTTATGTTACATTTATCACTCAGGGACAGGGAATACTCTTCTGTTTAACCCTGTCTAAATACTGTCAGTAGTACTAGAGAGAATATTTCACATATTACTGATTCTTTAAAATTGTTTTTAAATGTTCAAAAATAGAAAATATAAGGAAAATAATGAGAAGCACTAACTCTTAYTTAGACTTGAACAGGGAGTTTTGCATAGTAAACTATACTGTGCTGGAGCCAAAGTTTTGAAGAGCATTTAAGCAGATTCATGGTCAACCTAGAAGCTCCATTGATAGAAGGCCTAGCACAGAAACCTAAGAAAACTAATTCAACAAGCAGATGCACAACACTTCTAATAGTAGTAATTTTTTTTTTTTTGCCTTGCAAGCAGAAAATTGCATTTGTTATTTTTTGTCCATGTACTCCCATATCATTTCCCACTTTAGACCTTTTGAAATTGTTGTTGATTATTATTACMCACCTTCCCAGCCCTTTCAGAGAGTTTATATTCACCTCAGATGATTTTCTTTTCCCTCAAGTTAAAGGCAGTTCTGGAAGYTCACCTTCTGCTCCATCACATGGGTATTTTCTTCCCCCTTCTTCCAATATCTTTTAGTCTTATCCATCATTCTTGAATTTGCTTTCACACTTTCTCTCACGTCTTAAAGCATTGGTGTTGACTTGGCCTCCTGCAAGACCAAGAATAACCAAACCATTTTCTATGCAATATCATGTCCTTTTATATCATTCTTGTAGTTTTAGAAAAGAAAATCTCCAGCATTCAAAAAAACAGAAGTCCTCTACAACTGCAGCTCTATGTACATCTACAGCAGCAGATGCCTGGAAAAAAAAGAAAAAAAACTTTTAAAAGTATGAGAATATGGGAAAAATCATACTAAACCCTACAATTGCAGATAATTATAGCATGATGAACTGCAAACTAAGCTTACCATTTGAAGGAATTCCATCTACCTCTGGAACTTACATCTTAGTTGATACTGAGAATTTAGCTGTTGTCTTTCAGCTCAGAAACGCTAATATCCAAAATACTCTTATGTGAAAACAGTTCACAGTGCTGTATTAATAAAAATCCTTCTCAAATTCTCTAGAATGCTGTGATTAATGGTATTAGAACCAATTTAAATATCTATGATTAAAGTGAAACATAAATTGAAACATGAAAAGTGAAATATTATCCAGGAATAAGGATTATATTCAGGAAAGGAAAATAACAAAGATCACTGAGAAGATTTCTGTTTCTCATTGGTAGTACTTTGTGTAGTGCAGGTATTAACTAGTATCAGACAGTAAACCTACTAGAAAACAAGCCGACGCRGGCTGGTTTTTAAATGAAGACTTCTCGCTCCTGAGAATCACTAAAAAGCTATTATTCTTTGTTCTTTTCTTGTAAAATGTACCATTTTCCCACTCCATTTCCTAATGTGCTCTCTTAATATGCAAGTGCATTTGGAATAATGAATCACACTCCAGAATAGTGGCAATTGGTATGCATACAGTGTTAATTGAGTCAGGAAACATTCTTTACCAGATGGATATGGATTTTTGTGAATGCATAATGGTCCTTTAAGAAGCTTAATAGAAAAGTATGAAACCTTTTTAGAAACAGCATTCCGAAGCAAGATTGCCAAAAGCAAGTGCACATAAATAGCTTGGATAATTGGCCCCGTGTTCCTGCACCCATCCCCAGCGCCAAAGAGAGGGGCTGCTGGCCATGCACTATGTTTTTGTATTAGCGTCCTGGGCTGGGGTGCTGCACTGCTCAACTTGCCCTCATCTTCTTTCAAACTTTGCAAGTTGAGTTTTTGTCCTGCTTACCAGGCCTTTAGTGTGAGTGAGTCCCTATGCCACGGAACTTAGTCTCCCATYTTCCACAGACAGCAAGTGTGKKTTTTTTTTTTTTTTTTAACTCCTCAAAATCATGAAACTTTTTACAGAAGCAGCTACAAATCGGTGCAAAGACCTGGGCTCCACCACACTGCAGGTGCTTTGTCCAGGTGCAGTAATGGATGGCTGCTGCCCCAGAGCTGAGCGAAAGGGTAAGAGGAAATGAAATCTGAACAGACTTGTCTAGTAGGTCAATGGGAAAGAAGAGA
>PTEX01000299.1:343206-386166 GCA_003342815.1 Eudromia elegans | reverse complement strand
AGAAAGAGAGAAAGAAAAAAGAGAGCATCAGCATCTCTACATTCTGACTTCTGACCTGGGCCAAGGCATGCAGCTAATTTCTCATGCTCTGGACGATTGCAATGGATGTCTTGATATATCTACTGTAAAAAAAATCTATAAAATACTATTCATTATCTGTTTTCTTTATCTACATTTTTAAAAACCATGTGTATAGCATGTGTTTCTCATCATTGACTATGACCTTTGTTTATTTATAGTTTTAAAAATCTTGACTACTGCCAGACACTATTAAAAATAAACATTTTTAATTGTTTTCGTGTTTTATCCTCTCCTCCCCTTTCCACCCAAGTCTGACAGGATGAAACATTGTTTTTGCTTGGGACAGAGCTACTTCTGATGCAAGACAGAAAGGACTCACAGGAAGTTGTATACAGATTATCAGAATAGTTTTATACTCAACGGCTTTGAATCAAAGCAAACTACCACCCTCTGCCCCCCAACACCTTTAACATATAGATCTGCCTATTCCCAGGCTTTATGTTCTGTTGAGATGGTAGAAGCAAATACTAAATTCCTCTCTTGGCTTTAGTCCAGCGAAACTAGCTCTTTTTTTCCCCCAGCAGCATAGCTGCAACAGGAGAGGCAAGGTCTTCACTTCCTGTATAAACAAACAGCCTCACTTAAGTGCAAGGTGGGTTGCTTCAGGCCTCCTGCAACCTAAGCGAGCTGCTCTAACTACTAGGATAAATGATGAAAATGTCACAACTGTAACATATCCTTTTCCAATGACTATTCAGCATTTTTGCTTTTGTGAAGAGAGACGCTTGATCTGTCTTTTCTGACAGCCAAGTTCTGCAGTATTTAGCTCTGCTCAGAGAGCAAGGATGCCTCCCCTGGAGTCATGAATCCTCGTATACGAAGCCAGGCACTGCACTGCAGAGACCTAAGCCTCTTAAGGCAGCACRCTGGTGAGCAGGAAACAGATACATGGATTAAATGTGCTCCTAACGCTCCTACAACTCCMCAGTTTGCCATTGATTCACATCATGGCACACCTTCCAGAAACAATTAGTCACTGGCTCCTTTTGATGCCTACTTTGTTTCTTATTAAAACAAAACGATTTAGAGATGTCACCTGGAATGTCACCAGTAGAAGCAAGAGACAGTGCTTGACTAGGACATGCAGGGAGAACACCAGATATCTGACAGGGTATCAGATACCTGGTGGAACTGCATGGAACCAATGGAGAAAAAACTGATCACAGGAATGAGACCAGTCCACACATCTCTGGCAAAATTAGTCCTTTGCTTTCAAGGGAGAGAGGGAGGGAAAACATAACCAGGCTATAGTAAAAATGAGAGGCAAGAGTCTGGAAGAGAAAAAGGAGGACAAGGCAGTGGAAATTTGTGCATCCCTCCCCCAGAATATCTGGGGAGCTGATGGAAAACAAGATGAGAGCAGTTAAAGATAAAGCATTTGCTTTGTAAAATTTTTTGTATTTTGTTGGGATGATTACTAGCATGTGAATGTAAATTTCTTCTGTACAGATTAATTTAACCCTTTGCTCCTTTTTTTTCATTCTCTGTGTCATATGCCTATGTACACTCAGCTGCAAATGAAGTTTCCGATCTCTCCACGACTCTTTGCAATGGTCTTCAGCTATGGCTTGTCCAGGGATGATGGTTCAAATCAGCTTCCGCTGCACGTGAGGAAATCTAGCCCGACGGCCCGGATTAGCATCCCTCAGTTCGGAGGGCTGCTCCTCAATACGACCCCGCGGGCGGCTGCGCGAGCTGCAGCACGAGCCCGTCCCCTCTGGGACGCAGCTCTGGCCATGGCTTTGAGGAGCGCTTTCCAGCGCTGCTCCTAAGAGCAATGGAAAATTTCCCTGCCAGGAAAATTCCAGCCTGTGGCACTCTCAGGGTCCTGATGCTGGGGATCTACTATAATGGGTGAACAGACAATTTTGGGATTTCCAGAGAGACTGCAAAAATCAGGGGTCTCCATTTACTGATGCTGCCATTTCTGCTTTGTCTTAGAAACACTGAATGAATATTTTGGATCACACCGAGTCTGCCAACTGCAGCCAGGAGCTTGGCTGAGAGAAGAACATATCCTCCAGCTTCCTTGTCTGCAAAGGGATAAAACCCTGCTCTCCGCTTCTGATTATACCAGCATTACAAGAATAAAACTCATAATCTTGATTCTTAATCCAGAATACTCCTGGATATTTAGAATAATCCAGTAGAAGAAAAAAAAAAGTTGTAGTAAAATTTAAATAACTGACAGTAGTTCCACTGAATTCAATTTAGTCAGGCTTTCATCCACTAAATCTTGCTAACAGAGCTGAACTTTTATTCGTAGTAAGGGACTCCCACTCATGCTCTGAGAGTTTACATCCTGCAAAAGAGAAGTTTTAGAAAATTCCTGAAATATGGCTAAATAGAAATTAGAAATTCTATTAAAATAGAACTAAATCCTTGAAAAAAAGGTATTCATCTTCCTTTATGGGCTTCCTGTAACAGAAAAATCTGTTGTGTTTACTTGATTGGTGTAAAGGCTAATTACTGTCATTTCTAGGAAATATGCACCTTTTTTCTAATCTGAGTTTGCTTAACTTTCAATTGCAAGCATTGAATCTTGTTCCACTTTTTAATAGTAATTGATTTTCAAGACCATATGTCTCATGGACTGAAAAAAACCCCTTTTCTTACTCATTATAAAGCTAAGGGATTAAACTACTTGTTTTTACATAATATTTTTCATTCTTTTGTCATTCTTGTGGCTCCTCTTTGAGTATTCCCACATTCTGTATGGGAACCAAGAGCCCAGGATTCAAGCAGTTGCACCAGAGCTGATCCTGCTCTTCCTTGAAACTAGATATTTCTGGGAACTCTGGTGCCAGTCTATAACGACCTGGCTTGAATGATTAAGCAGATGTTCCAGCAAGAAACCTCAGTAAGAAAAACTCAAAAGCTTAAACCAGAACTAGGCCATTGAAAGGCACTTTGTTGTGTCTTACTGAAGAAATTAGGCTAGCATTAGTTCAACTCATCCAACCAGCAAAAATACTGGATTGCACCAGAATACGATACATCTTGGAAAATTTACCTTGTCATTGAAGCGGAAGAGGAAAGAAAGGTCTACAAATTGTTCTACTATAAAACAAATCCAAGTTTTCACTTTCAGACAAAGTCTGGTCTTCCTCTGATACTTCCCTTGCAAGGAGAATTGTATAACTGAAGTAAATAGTCAGGCACTTAAAGTATGTGCACATATATTTCATAATTGTCAGAAACCCCACCATGTATCTTCGGGTGTCCAATACTTCCATTCTCACAAACAGTCAAGTGGTTGCAAACAGCTCCGACTTTTCTGATAAACAACCCAGAAGTTGCACATACCATTTTTTTCAAAGCAGGGTAAAAGTTCTCCCATTTTATTTATAGAGGTGGAGAGAGACAAGGATATCCTGTGGACTACTGCAGCTCTAAACTTGAGGAGTGCTTCCTGCTTCCAACTGTGTCACTAGGAAACAGGAAAAGCAAAAAAGCATATTTACCAAAAAAATTCACCTAGCTTGTGTATATTATATTAAACCACTATTACTGGTGGCCACTGGGAATGAGGAAAAAACCCACAATTACGACCTAAGCTTTCTTGACTTTAAGCTATTTGTTATCTTAGATTTACACTTCTGAAATCATGGACAACAGCAGAGTTCCTCTGTGTGCAGAATACATCCATGGGCTAGGAATAGCTATTGCCAGAGGAAACAAGCAAGCAGGTCAAGGGACAAGCAAATTAAAAACAAACCCAAAATAACCCAAGGATGTACTACTTTCATAAATACAAGTTTGCTTTAAATGTTCTTCCTCTAAAGACGACATCTACATCTAATCAATAAAAATGTGCTTACTGAAGGTTTCAAGGATTCAGAACGTATTTATTTTGCTGTGAAAGTCGCCTCTGAAGTCCGTGAAGGTGACAAGGAGGCTTAATAATGCATTCCCCACCCCCCAATGTGTGTTAATCCTCATTAATCCCAATTTTAATAGTATTCCAGAGTCTGATTTTTTTTAAGTTGTTCCCACAACAGGCAGCAAATCCTTACTATGGCTGCCAAATCAATCTAATCCCTTGTTTTATTTTATTAAAACATCCCTTGTTTTATTTTATTTTATTATTTATTTTATTTTATTATTATTACTACTAGTAGCAGTAGTCAATATTTTCGTCCATTGCAAGAAAGAAATGTCCTGGCTATCTCTTGCTGAAGACCAACAACTACATTAAAGCTCAGTAGAAGGATCACATAGGTGCAAATTTCAACTTTAAATCAGAATCATCTTTTGCAGCAATCAAGTGTCAGAAAAAAAAAAATTGAAAACACAAACACAAAAAAAAACCCCACAGAACAAAAAGCCTTTTTCATTTAATCAAGGCCTAATCTGGATGCCCTAGGGAAAATTTGGAATTGACATTCTACAGAAAAATGACACACAAATGGCAGCTTTCTTTTATTTTCCCTTTTGAATATAAGTGTACAGCTACTGCAAAACCRTTGGATAAGCTCATCGCAGGCTGAGTCGCAATCCTGCCCTCACTGTGCTGCTTCGCAGCAATCTTAAATTCCGTCCCTGCGAACACAAAACCTCTCTCACGTCAAGCAGGCGTTTGAAGGCAAGCTACAGTCAGCAGCGTGCGCGCCTCGAGTGCGCACCGCGTCGGTCCCCCGGCCAGGAGGCCGCAGGAGGCCGCGGCACTGTGTGCTCAGGAATCAGCCAAGTGATCCAACCTGCTCTGAATAAAGAATGTAAACAATATTTTCTTATCAGCCCATGCCAGAAAAAGAACAAATTTGCTTGCCATTTAAAACTATTGAATATCTATGATAAACTAGAGTTTGGCTGTGAATACTGATTGTGAATGAGGAAGTGCAAATATTGTCCTAACTGATAATGCTTTTAGATAGTTCTACAACTGACCTGTAGTGCAGTACCAGCCAAGCTTAAAAAAAATACTTTTTAAAATAATCTTTTAATCTATGCCCACCTCAGCCTAAGTACTTATATATGCCAGGTAATGGTTTAAACATTAAGAACGTGTTTCAAAGCCAGCTTTCTTGACTTTGTTTTCTGGCTGGAAAAGGGGTGGATTTTTTTTTTTAAGGGGCACAATTTTAATGTATTGCTTCACCTCTTGCACAACCAGCCTTCCTCCYGGAACTTTCCAAGCACTATCCCCCAAATTCAACCTGCTGTTCAGGTCATCCCATCACTAAGAGCTGCAGGTACCTAGCCATCCTCCCTGCCATACATGTCACTTGCTCTTGGTGATGCAGAACATCAAACAAACAAGTCTTTTTTTGCAGGAAGAGCATTAAAAAGAAGGCAGAAGTGCCTTTGCACAGGATGTTATAGTTGTATAATGTTGCCTTTGCTAATATAGCAATAACCCACCAGAAAAAAACCACATGAGCAGGGAAACACCTGCAGCCCATGGCCTCAGGTAGGGTCCGCACTGGCAGGAGGCAGCGCAGACCATGGGGGCCCCAGGCTCCATGAGCRCTGGGCTGGAAGGCAGGCGCTGAGGAGCAGCACACAGTTCCCCCCTCCTACCTCTTCAACACTGCTCCCAACACGAACCAAAATATTCTGCTTTTCTAGGAATTTTCTTCAAGTCTACAAAGGGAACTGCAGAAGCCGATAGAATATTGTGGGGATCAAAGCACAGTTTTAAAATTAATCCAGCACTCAGTTTAGAAGCTGTGTGAAATAAATGATGAAATAAAATATACATTTTTAAAGTTGAACATGCTTTCTGAAAGCTACTGAAGTAGTTTTTATGGTATCATCAATAAAAATAGTCTGGTGATAGAAATTACTTCTCACTTTTATGATCGCTGTGATCATTTGAAGGAAAGTGTTCATGGAAAAAAAGTAAATACCAAAAGTATCCCAAACACTTGCAACAGTAAGTGAGAGAGAGGCTTTGGTTTCAAGTATTGAAGTCCTGTAGACTGCCCGGGGAAGCTAAAGATGTCTGATGCTCCTCTTGGCAAGTATTTCCACACCGGATTATCTAGGCACTCAGAGCAGCATACGCAGCCCAGCACATTTAAGGTCTGCTCAACAGCTTTGGTAAGTTCAGATCTGTCTGATGTCCCGAGGTAGCCTGACAGCCTTCTGATCTCCCAGACATTTCCTTTAAGGGGAGAGAAAAAAAGAAAAACCTGCACCAGGAAGATAGAGAAGCAAATGGAAGTGAATGCTCACAGATCCCACAGTGGGAACTAAACTAAATCCTTCAAATCACTCCATTTACAACAGGGAACAGAAGTCTGAATGTAAATTAGAAAGAGTTTGTCTCTTGCTCTTTTTACCTGTTTGCTCTTTCCCCCCAAAATGTGGATATTTGAGTAGCTAATAGGTCTGAAGAAAGATCTTTTTGATACACATAGTAGCAATAGAAAAGGACAGCAAAGACAAAGAGCTATATGAGCAACTCGGCGCGACTTGGACACAAGTGGTCCCCCCATACTGACACGAGATACTTCAGCAGGCCCCAGCCAACAGGCTGACACCCAATGCCCCTTTATTTCCTAGTGCAAACAGGATCAGACACCTCACCCCCACTTTGCTGTCCTGCTAAGCACTGTCCTAAGTCCACTAGTCACATGTAGGCAGCCACCATCATCCTACCAGTAAACTATGATAGGAACAGTTAGCTTAAAGGATTCGATTTTTTTCTGTAACTTCTTACATAAACACAAATCACGATTTTCCTAAAACAACATCAAAATAATCCAGCATTGTAATTTCAATTCTCATTAGTATTCCTTATTATATCCGCTAATATTTTGCTTCCTTGAATTTATGAGGAAGGCCAAAAGAGGAAATTTTGTGGTACCACCCAAAAGTTGTTTGACTCATTACATAAAGGAATAAATGTTGTTGCAAAAGAAGTTGAATACTGCAGATCAGCTGTGGCGTAAGAGGTTGAAGATTAACTGAAAAGYCAGTAATGGTCAACTAAGCTTGTTCCCCTAACACTTTATGTCATCCACGGGATGTATATGAAATTGTATCAGATCTATGTACAGTTTTCAAGCTGGACTGTTAACACTATAATATTAATCAGTAAGCTATCATAAAGCTGTGAATTTTAATACTGTATAAACATGCTTGCTTTAGAAAGTAGATGTCTTCACTTTAATCGAAAAATAACTGGTTAATTCAGATGTGTGAACTTCCACACTAAACTCTTCTTGAAAGAGGTTAAGGCAGACACTGATCCAAGAAATGCACCATGAAAGACAGAACTGCTTTGCTTTATTAATTCTTTTCAGAATATTTCTTGGAGGGACACAGATCCAGATGCTTTACAATCCAAAGTATTAACCACCACAGCAAGACTTAACTACTACCTATTCCTGGTTTACTAAAAAATCTGATCAAATAGCCTTCAGTATCTATGATTTAACTTCCCAGCAGTTGTTTTTATTAAGTACTTTGCAACTTACTCTGCAGAAAGATATCAGAGTTGTTATTTACGTTATATAATTAGTCATTTTAAGTCTAATTCTACTTCCCTTTCGCAGTTCAAAGTTCAAAGATAAAATATTCCAGCAGACTTAAGGTAGGCCTGATCAATATTTGGTAGTAGTTCTTTCTAAATAACTTGATTAATCAAATCAAAGCAAAAAATATTTTTATACAAATTCTTCTCCAACTGTAGAAGATTTTTTTTTTTAATTTCCACTAACCCAGCACTTCCCAACTACACAGTCAGTGACTATGTAAATCACTCCCCTTTAATCTTTAGCTTTCTGAAAGTTACTGTTACGTATGTCTTATACTAGCTAAGCAAAATTTATTTTTAGCGTATCAAGTGATTTCAGAAAGTATCAAAGTATTTCAGAATTAGATAATAATTATTAGAGTCTTCAGGTGTTCTTTTAGTTTCTGTTCAACTCAGGCTCTATTCTATTATTCAGTAATTAACAGATGATCTGTTGTACAAACTGTGGCTTGCCCTATATTGCAGAAGGGATAGTACATTACTCAGCATTGGTCAGGTGTCTGCATTGTATTCTGATGGAAATCCTAGCTTACTCAGATAGAGKTATCTTGGGCACCACGAGGTTTCTGCTCTAGTGTGACAGAATATTGGCATTTTTAATCCTAATGTCAAAAAAAAAATATTTTCAGGAAGTTATGTCTGCTTACACACAAATATAGTTCGAATTAGACAAATTCAAATAAGAATAAATCTTAAGATAGAGGTATAAAATAGCTAAAAATTTAATATACTCAGGTTAAAATTAAGCAAACATGTCATAAATAGTAAGCACTATAGTGGAACTGTGCCTCCCTTAGGAAATGCATACATCTTCTGACATCCATCTGTAGCACTTTGGAAGATCTAAAATTGTTAAAGCACTTTGAAATGCCTGCAACAGTCATCTTCATAACTAAAACATAGGTGGGAAATGCACAGTGAGGAAGAGAAATCATTCAAACCATTCAAGCAAATGTCTCCTTATTCCAGCAGCCCTCCCTGCTCATGACCCATATATCTTTAAAATGCCTTGCTTAAATATCTTCAAAATTATTAAAAAAAAAAATCTTCAGCTGGCCACAGACCACACATTCCAGAACCGAAGTAGAAAGGAATGCAAATGGGTGGGTGGGGGAGAGGAAGGAAATCAATTTAGTATTGAAAACAAGACTAAACTGAGAAGCAGCTGATGTGCACTTGAGCAGCTGGAGAATGCCATACCATTACTATTTTTGTCCGCAGTACCTTGTATTCAGAAAAATATGAAGTGAAAAGTCATTCACTCTTGCTTGCACTTTGGAGGTTTTATTTTAACTTCATCTGAATAACAACACTTAGGAGCTGCAAGACAAGAAGTAAATTCAGACAAGCCGTAGGCTTCCCACAGGTCAAAAAGACTGGCTAATATTTCTTTATTCAGAGTGAAGTAATACCTCAGGAGATACTGGTAGATGAACTCATTTGACYAAAGGCTAAGCAAGTATAGACTCCCAAAGGCAATGAGAATCATAAAAGATTATGAGATAAACCAGCCAATTTTAAGATGCTGATATCTGTTGTGCTATTGTCAACATCAAGTTATTCCAGGGATTTTTGCATCTGATATTAGAATAATACCAGTTATACCAGCAAACCAATAATGCCTGTTTGAACTGCATTTAGCATTACCGATCCTTACACTAGAAGGACATAGAGGAGAAAACAAATAGGAAGGCAAGATCTTTTTAAGGGTAGTCTAATCTGTCAGCTGAGAGTGCTGCATTTTCTGGATTTTCCAAAAATACAGACTTAAAAATACATTTTACTTTTTACTATTTTTTAATGGCTAAGTCACTTCTGTGTTCCAGGGAGAATATCAGTGTCAAGACCCTGTTCACTTTGCAGCAAAGACAGAGAAAACCTTAGGGAGAAGAGCCAGAGGATCTGGATAGAGAAGCAGAGGCAGAGCAACAGAGCCAAGGAAGAGATAAGTCAGAAGCACATATTGCTACCAGGACTATCAAGATACTGAGCTTGATGACTAAAGAAGGAATTAAGATTACGGAAAGAAACATTCTATTTTCCTTTGTGTGAAAACCTTAGCACATTTGAAAGGATTTTCCRCCTGTTAATTTTATAAAGACTTCAGAGATTAATTCATTACTGTGTGTCAATGCCTGTGTTGGTTCAGCTGGTTCTGTACCCTCACCACTGGTAAAACACATCACTGTATTGAAAATATTGCACTTTCATTGTAATTGTAAAAACAGGACATAAAATAGGCCAGGCTTGTTGTGACTTGAGAGCGAATTCAGTGAATTAGTTTGAGGAAGAAGTGGTGGAAGCATCTCCGATGGAGGGATGGAGAGAGGTAGCCAAGCAGAACTAGCTTGGGAGGAGCTCTGGCAGGATAGAGCCATGAAATCCTGCAGAAACACCACAGCTAATGAAAGGGGAATTATTTGTTTTTGCTGGCCCTGTTCCCTGTTGAGAAAAAAGAGAAATCAATAACAAGGTCTGAATTTGGAGCAGGTTTATGTGAGCGTCACCACATTCATCATTTTACATCCCAAAACACTGTTTTTAATTCCTTTTTTTTTTTTAAAACTCCTCTGCCCCAAATCCCTCACCCAAGTCTTTCAGAAAAAGAAGTTTCTGAAGCAGCTCACGTTTCCCAGATCAGGGGAAAATAAATTAAAAAAAAAGAAAAAAAAAAAAAAAAAAAAAAAAAGAAGGGGGAAGAGAAGGACAGAAAGATTTGCCTCACTTGTTATGGATAATTACAAATTATTTGAAATGAGCTTTTTCTTCTCCTGAAATTTCCCTGAAGCTCTCTACCATCACTTAGATTTGAGCTACGAACCAAATACAGTGCTGAGATGACTATTATGATATTGAAGTCTTTTTGTTACTCACTCCCTGCTTAACAAGAAAAGGTTAATCAAACATTAGATACATGAATCTCAAAGCTTACACTCTTAGACTAGAAGAACAGTAATAGCCACATATTTCTAGTGCTGCATATTTCTTAGTAAACTTACAACAAGCACACATATGTAAGATAATAGAAAATGAATGCATCTAGCTTAAACAATAGCAAAAGGAAATGCAATGAGAACAACAGAAAAGATATTTTACTCAAGAAAACTTTCCATACCTTATTGTGCATTACTGCACTCTTTTCTCAAAGATTTTGTAGAAATATTATTCTATCATTCTTTCATAAACATTTAACTAGAGATTTTCTAGTCAACCACATTCTCCTACTACTCCAATAATCATTAAGACGATCAGAGAATAAAAAGGATAAAACAAACTAAAGATAAAAAGTAGGAAACAAACTTACACCAAGGAGTTGCATAGCTACTTCACCCTTACCAGACAAGCCATCCCAAACCAAAGGCATCCCTTGGGAGAGTCTTTAGTAAGAGCTTCCTGCCCCACCTCCCCAAATCATACCTCAGCCTAACACACCTGAGATTCATTTCCTAAAGTGCCTTCCAGACCTCCTGTACAGCACACAGCAGTAGCTGGTTCATGGAATAATGCTTAGGAGTGAGGTGGAATACAGATATTATGGCTAGCAGCAGCATCAGGCTTTGCAGAGTATAGGGAGATAATGATTTGAAACTTTATTTTTATGGTGAGGGTGTAGTACTGTGGTGTGATACTTTACCATAATGTGTGTTTGTTATTGTACTTTCTAAGAGGTGTCTTAAGCATGCTTAATCCTTATTCACCTATGAAGCATGATTTTATTCTTTTTGAAAGCAACTCACCTCACCCTTTGTTTAAGTAACTTTGAAATGCTTCTACTTTCTAATACTATCACAGCTACAATAAAGTTAATCTTGGAATTATACAATGTGAAACTACTTCTAACTGATCAGAATAGTAGATTTCAGTTAGCTGAAAACAAAATTAAAACCACTTAGCTGAGATAAGTTTTAAAGATGAAGTGTTTCTAACTGCATCAATAAATCCAGAAAAGAAGATAAAGAGCATTCAGGTTATATACTGTAAAATCTAATGGGAGGAGGAACAGGAAAAAGGGAATATTTTGCTTAAGYGGGTGAAAAGTCTGTATTTCTAAATACTTCTTAAGCAAAAGCCTGAAGGAGCCAGTACACTATCAGTAAGCGTGCAGTCCTGTGAGAGACATTTTTTTTCACAGCAGGATCAAACATCCCATTTCCCCGTCTTTACATTCTAATTGTCTAATTCTGTCAGATGGTGCCTGGGCTCCGCAGCTCCCAACTCATTAGCAACCTTACTCATTCCTTAGTGTCTGCACTCGGCTCCTCACCTGCCTGCGCTTTCCATGAGCCTCCTTGTAAGTGAAACCAGCCAGTCTCCCACGTGGGCTGGAGGAATCTCGGGCTGGGCATTTTTAAAGTAATTTAAGGGATTTAATTTCAATAACCAATATATGTCTAAATCCCCTGGAGGGCTTTGCATAGCTTCAGTTCAAAGTTTAAGCAGCCTGAAGCTCAGGTGCATCTATTAATTACACTGGTCTGTTTACTTAAGAAAGGGGTTACAAACAAATACTTCCTCAAGAYGTTCATTTTTGTTTTTATTTTGGTATTGTTCTATATGTGAATCATGCATTCAAAAGTTTCTACATTAAACAGGAAATTAGTGTAGATAGCAACTGTGATTTCCTGCAGTGGTTTCACCTGTGTGGAATTACTTCCAGTTTTTACATCACCCATTCATTTCAGATCTCTATAATTCAAGCTGAAGACAAGCTTAAAAGATGTAGGTTCAGCTGTTATCTTAGCTGTGATCTTTCCTTCTCAGCAAGTAATGAATGCAAAAGCCACCATTTTCTCTCTAAAGTGAATATAACTGCTGTGGAGATTACTGTTCAGCACACTGCATATCTCATCTGCAATCTGTACATTAAAGGAGAAACTAAAAAGTGTTACATAAAAATTTTCCAGTAGCGGCTGAATGCATATTAGATGTTGTTAAATGTCATTTGGCAATATAATGTGCATTGTACTGCATGAGYGATCACCAGAGGCAATGTCTTTCACAATCACTTTGAAAATGGTTTAGCAATAAGATATAGCTAATAGACACACATGTAAGTTTGCAGATGCAGCCCCCTTTTATTTATGGGAGGAAATAAATGGTCTCAGAAGGTGTGTGCATTTTGGAAAAGCAAGCTGGAGGGCAGAGGCAACTTTTTTCACTTTAAGAAATGACCCTACAGTGCATGCCACTTAAATCACATTTATTTTTAATACAGTAAAAAAGGAGCTTTCAGTACCTAGAGGTTTTCTTGCAGTACATTCTGAATGCAGAGACAGGAATGGGTTACTCATCTAGAGTTTATAGAAAAKGAAATGTCCTTTAAAGGTGGCCAAAGTCCCACAGATGGTAGGAGAACATGTACTTGCAATGACTCTCAGCAACTGTTGAGTCCACTAAGTCCCCTGTGCCCTTGGAATGGAGGAAAAGTTGACCATGGTGCATCTTGAGAGGAGGAAAACATTACTCTTATTATTACCACAGCCATCAAGAAACAAGCAAGTACTCATCACCATACTGTGTTAAGCACTCTGCAAAAGACAAAAAAAAGTCTTTTCYCAAAGTGCAAAAGTCCAAGTAGAAGATGAAAGACAAACAAAAATTTAGAGGCAGTGAAGTGCAAAGATGTCAAGTGTTAGCCTGATAACTCAGCAATAGAAGGTGCTGAGGATATCAGCGGATAAAAAGCTCTTTCAGGACACAAACAACGTAATTATTTTCAAGKWTTTTTTTTAAAGGTATGCAGCAAATGACTTATCACCTGCTGTATTTATAGTTGAGAGGGGGGTAAGAAAGTATAAGCCTTCTGTGAGATCTCTTCTGGAATATACCAGTGGTTCTGGTTGCCAGTGTTCAGGATTATCCTGAGGATAATCAGGGCAACAATGATCCTGTTTCACAAGAACATATTAAGAGATTCAGATCTTTGTTTGTTTTGCCTAAAAAATGAGAGGGAGGAGATAGGATTGCAGTCTATAAATATGTCTTGGGTAAACAGTACGGGAGAGCGGAGGGTTTTAGAGCATTAGACAATGTTGATATAAGAATAAATTGTTGTAGTGTAGGTGAGAAGTATTGCATTTGATCCATTTTATATAACCTGATTTTGTTGCCTTCATTTACTATCCCGAAGAGAAGTATTTTCTGTTTCCTTTGTGTGAAGGAAGCCTGCATGACAGCTTTGATTATGGTCTAAATTTTAGTTGGCTKAAACTGAGTGAAATGATTTCCCAACGCCTTTCTTTATATATACACAAATTTATCATCATATCATCAGCGGAACAGCTATCAAGCAGTTGGGTATGTGCCAGCACCAACTACTAAAACCAGTGGAGCTCCATTGGACATAAACATCTGCTTACACGGGTTAAAGTTTCATGCAAGATTCCAGATTTCATTCCTTGACATTTCTAAGGGAAAAACCTTACCTCATGTCCTGTACTTCCATGGAGTTAGGGAGGTTAATGTTAGGCTTCCAAAGACTGACCCGTCAGGAAAGAGGGGGTTATAATGATTAATGAAGTCTCCAGATGACCTGCAATGCATAATGTTACATAACGCAATGTCTGCTACATTCCCAAAGACTGGCAAAATCAATCATCCCACTTGGGCTTTATTACTGCTGATAGCTTTATAGCCACCYTGAAAACTTATGAAGTCATAAGGGATAGCTTTTCACCTTGAATAAATGATTAATTATTTAAGAGTAAATATTTAGCCACGACCACCAAACATAAACATTTAGCCTTTAGCCAATTTATTTGCCTGTTGCTTTGCCATGCAATCCATTTATTGCAATTTTTACTCTTTTTCTAATTTCCTCAGAGCTCATAAACCATGCAAAAACATGGTATTTCAGGAGCCACACTACGTATGTTTACCACAGAAAAGCTATTTTAACACAAACTCTAAAAAATCCAATTACCTAAATCGACTGCTTAGAGCTCGTCAGTCCGCTTAGAAATGTTACCCTCTTATTCTGTGAATAAGGGTAGGCAGCTAATAAACAAAGCAGAAATGTAACCAGGTAGATTTCTATTTACAAGGTACCAGCAGCACAGAAGTGATTTAGTACCTTCTAATTACTACAAATAAGTTTTTCACTGAAAATACATTATTAYTCCATCAGTATATTCATGACTCAAATTTTAAAATATATTTTTTTACATTAAAAATTTGCAAAGGATTATCAAGATTAAAATAAATTATTTGAGTCTAAGAGCCCGTYTTGTTATCGTCTTTCTGTGTGATAAGTCTATCTTCTATTCATGCCCAAATGCAGATGACTAAGACAGGAAACTCCTGGTTTAGAGGCTTCCTTTACTGAGAACCTGAAAGTTATTTATCCTTAAATAACTAGGAGTTTTTCTTGACTGCAGGAGGAAATGAAAATGACTGCATGAAAAAAAAAGAAAAAAAAAGGAAGAAAGAAAAAGAGTATATGAAGTGGAATGAGATATTTCAAAGAAAATACTGGATGATTCATTGGTGYTTTTTGCTGGTTAATGTTCATTTCTGAAAGGGAGGCTGACTCTCTACATCAGTCACTGACTTAAATGGTTTCATTAGGGTGACATTTATGACACTGCGGTGCTCAAAAGGCAGGTTTTGATGCTTAACTCTCAACTCCACATAATCACAATGACCCAAATGGCATCAGAGCTGACAGCTTATCCTCCTTGTTTTATGTATTACATGGCCTCTGTGAGTGGATTTTTGAGTTGATAGAGCCAGCTGTCTTTTATGATTACCTGTTTTTCCTTATTTTAATGTTGATTCATGCCTGATTCATTTCTCTATCTTTGTGTATTGGCCTGATTCAAGTAATCAAAAAAACCCACATTTAAATATCTGGGATGATCAAAAATAATATGTTTTTATTTAGGACTGCTTTCTCTTTTTTAACCTTAACTTATTAGATATTTTTTAGAGGTTTTGAGTCAATGCTATTGTTAGYTATGACTGTGAACAGTCATTAAGCTCAGAAACTCGCCTTCAAAGAAAATATTGAAAAATGTGTCTTTGGGATATTTCCCCTCAGAAGTGTTTTGTTGATAAATATCTTTATATTTGCATGAACACTTGTGTCAGTCACTTTTATTTCATGTGAATATGTATTTTTGAAATTGACTATATGATTTTTAATGTAAGGGCAGGTAAGGTTTAAAACATTAATTATTTTTCCCACAGACTAGGACATACTTTCAAACTGTATAATTACTTTTCAGATGATTAGAAATTCAGAAAATGGAATTTGTCTGTGAGAGCATGTGGTTCATGCTGGGAAACCGGTTGCATGGAACTGAGCACAAAATGGGAGCATCCTCTTTCTGACTTGTGGACGTTAAAGGTGCAGCATAGGATTGATACAGTTTACTGCGAAAGTACAATAAACCCCAAAGAACAACTCAAAAAACCCCACTAACTGATAGCTTGTGGGTTTACTATGTGCAAAGATTTTTGTGCAAAGGTGTTGGCTTTTATTCTATATGTATCCATTCATCCATGTAKCCATTCATCCAGATCTTCATCCAAAATGCAGAGGTTCTCAAGAAAGAAATAGCTAGAGCATTCGAGGGACTGAAGAATTTACTTTTAGCTTTAGAATTTATTACTTATCTCCAAATCTTTTTATGCTACCACGAAAGTGGAGCTGAAAGTGTTACTTGCTGTGGGAAGCCAAAGGTCAGTCCAGAGCATGGAAGAAGTCCAGAAACACAAGGACTTCCATGAACACAATCCCGCCATATGAAGGATTTTATTAGACACGGTGAGTTTTCTTTATACATGCAGATTACATATGCCTGCTACATTTTTCAATCCACCTCTCTCAATAGGCATAACCTAAAACCATCATGTGTATCTACGAAAAGACCCTTAAAAGATGCACTCCCCTTGGTAGGATTTTCCCTGTAGGAAGTATTTTAAATTATTTAATAGACTATTGKTTTTTTGTCAGAGAAAGTGAAATCACAACTTCTCAGTCAATTAAACAATGCAGAACTTTTTTTTTTTTTTTTGCATATTCCAGGACAAGCCCATAGTTTTAACTTCATAAATCAAAGATACAACTAAATATACCGATGGATAAAATTAATAATTAATCTTCACTCTTCTTTAAAAAATAGTGCCTTATTCTGATGCTAACAGAATGAAGTCAGAAATCACAGATTCAGAAAACACTGAGATAAGACTAAGTGCTGAAATCATAAGACAAAACATTGAAACACATACTTGTTGAAATATCATAAACTTAGAATATTTTTATTATTTTTGTATCCATTTGTTATCAAGTTCATTTGCAAACAAGCTCATGATCAAGCTCATTAATACTTTAGGTATTAATCAATCAAGAGAAACAAAAACACAAAAACATTGAGCAGTAGTGTCATTTTTCTGCTTATTTTAATCTTCAAAAACTGTTGAAGAAATAACCAAAATATATATTTTTTATGATGACTTAGTCTTTTTTCATATGATAGAATGGATTAACTCTCAGAAGATGCCTACTCTGGTTGGTCTATAGGGTTTGCTTGGTACTACAAGAAATTTACGTTTTAAACAAATCCCTTTTTATGAGMACTACAACACAGCTATGGCAATGCAAATATTTTAAGCACCATTTCCTCAGACAGAGGAAGAATTAAGAAAGAGCAAATTGTCAAGATGTTGTCTCTATCAGTCAATTCTCACTGGGTACAATGCAGTTCCTTTCTTCATCTAATAATAAATTACAGGGTTGATTTGGTTGTTAAGGTAAAAACCGTACTTCTCTCCGGGCATTCAAGATGCCAGCATTTTCGTAGTGAGAATTTAGTTGCTGTCTTCTTTTCTCTTTTTTTTTTTTTTTCATTTTAATTCAACATTTCATCAGCAAAAGATAGTGTGAGTAATGCACTCAAAGGAAATTACACTAGTCTATGAATCATTCAATGAAAATGGCAAAGATTCAGGTTTATTATCCAAGACAGCAACTGCCTTTGACAGTAAATATTTATGACTAGATTGAGTTACAACAAACTGATGGAAAATGGGTTCATATAACCTTCTGCTCATTTCTTGCCAGCACAGATACCAGCCTAGTCTTAATCTGTGTGTCCTTTCTGAGCACAAATATGCAGAAAATTAATTTTTATCACAAATATGCTAGAACAGTCACTGGTCAGACGAGTAATTGGACAAAGCCAAAGTCACAGCATTGTCCCACATCCATACTGACCTGCAGAGTTAAAACAGAGCAAAGCTAAGGAGAAAAGCTTCCACCCTTATACAACTACTCGTTCAAGCATTCTTGAAGACACTATTAAAGTCAACTACTTTTTTTTAGGTTAATTTCTTTTTTTCTTTCTTTCCTTTTTCAAGGCACATTGTGGGAAATGTTTAGAGCTTAATAAGGTAGGGAGCTTAGTATAACTTAGACTTAGCATAAGTAGATGATATAGTATAGCATAGGGCATGGCGCTCGGGAGATGTCGCAATGTCACGGAAGGACAGGAAGAAGGCCTGGGAATGCCTAGGAATGATTGAAGAGGACATATAAGGCAATAAGTAAAAGAATTTTAGTAATGGTTTTAGAAGAATATGGATCTGTGGCCTATCAAAACTCACTCTTCTCTTAGCATAGCTGCAGGCTGTCTTGACATGACTGCAGGCCGTGCTGATTCCGCTGCACTACAAGGACTCTGAGAATAAAGAGATAAAGACGCTGGGAACGGAGCAGCCAGGAGCTGGGAGTGCTGAGGSTGCAAGGACACTCAGAGCAGAGAAGTAAAGAAATAGCACTGTGGAGCGAGCCGGGGAGTGGGAACCAACTTGAAACGTGGGACTGAGCGAGCTCAACAAGATAAGAGCCGGACCACCTGCAGCCTAATTATAAGGATGCGTGCCTTTAGCCCATCATTATGTTAGTGCACGCGTGAACAGTAGTATGTAACCAATCTCCAGTCAGAAGCGAGCTTCTGCATTCAGCCTGAGTAGATGTGCAAGCTAAGTTAAGCAATAAACGCCGTTTGCTGCATCCTCATATTGGTGTCTGTGCTCAATGGCCCTGACGCAGGGGTAACCTCAGCCCAGCCCAGCCACCGAGCGAGGCTCGACGATACAAGTCAGCAGCATGGGTCACTAAACTAAGACCATGGAAAAAGTTTTCAAACAACAAACCTCCATTTTCATTAACAGATTTCAAATATCCATTTAGAAAAACTGTTTTTATTTAGGTTATCAATTCTTGCCCAGGAAAAAATCTTATTGTGGATACAGTCTAAGTACGGTAAAATAAAATTTTATGGTCAGATCTACTTAACATATATGTTGTTAAAGAACACTACAGTTTTTATTCAATGATACAAAGAGAAACTTCCAAAAATCAAACTGAGGGAAAAGTTTCTTTTTGAACCTATATAACAACATAGTTTTTAATAAATGAATGTATTAGTGTATTGTAGTACTATTCATTAGTTGGAATCAAAACAAAAAAGCTGTCATTTACGGCTTCCCATTGGGTGTTTGCTGCACTTGCTATATAGTTTTACTTATTCTGTMCAGGACACATGTGCAGGACACGTCAAAGGGGTCAGAAGAGACTTTTAAAAGTAATTTCTTACAGCTTGTGATAACCTCCTTATTGGTCATCCCTGTGGCAAGCCAGATGGGTTATTTGATTCAGAGCAATGAAAAACACTTCAAGGTGGATGGTGAAATTGCTGGAGGCAAAAAAAAGTAGATTTTTGCATCTTCTGCAAAACAGGGATCCTGTTAACATCTTTTCAGGGTGTTAAAAACATGACATGGATTAGTCATTGTATGCTGAATCTTGTTACCAGATGTCAGAGGGGCGAAGGCAGCAAAATGTGACTTTTAATCTACTTCTTCAACTTTGATTTATGTGGGATTTGACAACAAAAGGACAGATCTTTCTAAAAATATCTGCAAAGGCTGGATCATTGTGCTGCTATTTCTGAAACTTCCCAATATTGTCTCAAACAGTATTTTTTCTACTGCCTTTTATGTTGATTTATGACATACAAGTCTGAACTAACCTTCTGATTAAGCATTGGCACAGATGATACACCAGGTGATTTGTTTAGTTTTCTATTAATCAAAACACATCAAGACTGCAAATGGAGAAGATAATATTACGAGATCAATAAACTTCTGGATGATACCTAATTATGAAAGCCCAAGACAGACCTTAGATATGAGTAATTAATGAATGTCCTTGCCAAGCAGTGATGGAAATTTTAGAGATTCACAGCTTTGTAAAATGTAATAACTAACAGTTTTTATACCCAATAAATTAAGTTGTCAAAACTACCCTTAATTACCTGAACTTCTTTATTTAGTCTGTAGAACCTCCAGGCTGCTTGGTCTTTACATCATGCAAAGTCCCAAAATCAGTCCAGAAGTTCAGACAATGAATACAGAGAAGATCAAGGGTCACATGCACTCACACAACTGTCCTCATTTTAACAAACTGTTTTACAAGCTCTAGGGATAATGAAGTCCATCTTCCTTAAGGCTTTGTGCCCTAAATCCTTGCCCTTCTTGGCCTTCCCAAGAATTCCAGCTTGCTTTCTCGTTTCTGCTATGGCCTAATGCCATTTCTGGGGAAGCTCCCTAACTAKCAGCATCTTCCCTTGGCTCCTGTCTCCACAGAAGCAGTTTGTGCTGCAGCTGTTTCTGAGTGATAAGCCACTTTTATACCCACTGCTTCACCCATACACACCAAGTGGAAGGGAAGGGTGTTGCACCTTGCACTACGTACTTTTTCTATWGGTTGGTACTAACCTGAGTTCCTCTAGTAAAGCGTCTCTGCAGTTTATGCAAAACTTACAGGGACTTCAGCTTTCTGAATTATCTGCTCTTGCCTGAAATTTGTTTAACATTGACCAACACAGTACAAAGCTATTTAGGGGAAACTGAAAAGAGGAACCCATAAGGAAACAAGGTTAAAATAGAAATGAAGAGGGCACATTTCTCCTCCCTAAACACCCTCAAACCCTAGTTCTTCCTGTAACCATTACCTTGTTTTAATTCTTTTAAAAGTAAGGACAAAATTAAATCTCTCCATATAACCCAGTACTTTTACTCTTCTGCCATGAGTTAAAGTGACCCAAAGTTTGCAAGGAAGTTTCTGAGCATACGTGAAGATGTTATGACCATGCTGATAGGAGTCAAAAACGAGCGCTCCCATCTGCAGCCTCCCTGCTCCCTCCATCCTAGGTGAYGGCTTCAGTGATGACCTGATGTAGGAAGCACGGTAAAAGGGAGCACTCACATCACTCACTAGCAACTCTAAACTTAGCGCTAAGCTCAGCTCATCAGGATCAGGTTGATGAGTAATTGTATATGATTTGGAAGTGTTGTCAGTGAGATGAATAAGCACTTCAATGAGCTTAATAAACACCTCATATTGTCATTTGCAGCTAAGTATGACAGATAATGATGGAGCTGATGCACCATTGGTTTATATTTATATCAATTTTCAGTTTATATTATGATAGATTATGGAGACAACCTACTGGAATAGTAGTGCTAGTAACACATTCATAGTAGTGGTGATATTTCAGGACTGGCTCCCGAGCTCTTGGCTTGGAAAACCCTCTKATGACTTCAGTGGCAGCTTAAGGAAGAACTCAGCAAAGCACCAAAAGATGTAAATTTCCTTTCATCTACTCACTTGGGGTTTCTGAATCTCCAGAGAAGGACTGTCCCAGAAATCCTTCTGGATTCTTGTTTCTCCTGAATCTATAAAACCTTTTACTAGTATTCCAACTGCAAAGTTGGAAGAAGAACAAGAGCAAGAACAGAAARGCAGCAGATGGGTTCACTAGAAATCCTCTAGAGGAAAAGGATGTTAATAATACATAAAGCCTTATTGATTCCCCAGTGGTCTGTATCTTTGAATAGAGTAAAGCTTTCTTATAAATACTACCCCAGGTAATCTTAACATTGTATTTCCCTCCACTTAGATTACCAAGTCAGTCAGGTGGKCAAGGGGTGTTGAGAAGAGGGCTCTTCTAAGTGAGTGACCTTTCGTATGTCTGCAGCTTCCAGCAGGCATCAGACATCAGAGAACTGAGAGATTTTTATTTTGCTTTGGTCTCCTGTCAATATAAAAGACAGTTGTATCACATCACCTTTTCTCTCTACATATGTAGGTTAATCCTGTGTAAGAGAGGTCAGGACTATTTTTAAATTTTATTAACCAAGTGCAGTATTTTTTGTTAAATGATAATTAAACTGAATAAAATAAAGTTTTTGAAATGCTTATTTCAGCAAAAATGTTGCCTCTCTCCTCTGACATGCAGCATTTAATTCCTCTGAACATTGAGTAGGAGTCACGGTTTAATCATGTACTAAGCCAGTAAGTACTGTTTAATTCCCTTAAATTTACTATTTTATATACTCTTGATTGAAATGTCCAATGTTCTAAAATAGGAATCRTTAGTGAACCTGTTAGCTTCTCTGACCTTAATAAAGTGTAACCAGAATTAATTATCACACTGGAGCATTTGCTGTAACTTGTCATTAAGTGATTATTGCAGAGTAAGAATGCAAAATCTCAGTGAATTAATCAGTGACCTATATTTTCTGGAGCTTCTGCTTAAATTTAGCCTTGGTCAAAATGATGGAAGATCTGTCCGATTGCATTCTTGTTAAATGTTCTCAACTGAATAAGTCTGGTTACTGTCATTCACTGAATAAAGGAGTGCTTTCTTCACAATGCTGTCACACATGGATTGGTGTATTGATGGAAACTTTTAATTCACTCAGCTATGTCCACACCAGAGCCCTCTCAGACCCTGCGTGGGAAGGACCCTGCTGTCCAAAAAGCTATGAGAGCTTTGCCACTGCATGCACTTGGAGCAAGTTTGAAAAGTAAATTATTAATCTACTTTTATCTCATCTTCTTTCGGTATGCTCAGCAGTGGAAAAAAAAATGTTTCTTTGAGCACAAACCCATTTGAATACTGAGCTAGACAGTAGTAATTCAGCAATTTAGAATCAATGTCCTGCAGCAATTTACTTGTAGCACATTGTATGCCCAGGAGGGTGGAAAAAGCAATAACCTCATTGCAAATGAGAGTTTCTGACAATAAACAGAAAGGTTATGTTTAGTTTGAGCAAGATCTTTTTTCTTGTCCAAATTTAAACATACAAYCTATTATGAAAGTAAATTGTGACAGAAACAATGGAAAGCCCATTTTTAAATACAGAAAAGTGCATTAGTATGGTATAATATTAATATAGTTATRTATTCTTTTCCCCTATAATATGAAGAAATATATGGACCAGAACACCAGCATCATTAATGAGGCATATTTTGAGAACAAAATATTTTGTTAAAGACAAAATAACCATTTATTTGAATCAAGAATGCGTGTAGAAACAAGAAAAAAAATGGGAAGGATAAAACATGTTGAGGCAGGCTATGGAAGACAGAGAGCATGTAGCTAAAAGAGCAGTTTCAAGGGATTAGGTAGGTATATAATGCTTACTGTTTGACCAGCAGAACTGTAGAGCTGCAGAAAAACAGAGGACAAACATAGAGCAGATTTATGTGCCAATATCACGTTTTAAAATTATGTTTAATAGAGAGCCTATCTGCATGAGACCAAGAACAAAATGGAGAGTGTGAGCAACGAATAAGGTCAACACATAAGCTAAAATTTATAGGTAAAACAGAAGTGTTTATTTCTGCACATTTTATTTGACCACCCTGAAGCTAAAAAATATATGTGTGCACCTGTCTGACAAAGTAGGTTTAAACAGGTTCGTTAGGAGCTGAAGTCCCCAATAATGTCTGAAGAGAAGAGGAAAACGGCGAATGAGAAAGGAGTCCTGGATAAAAGCCTGGTGAGGGAGACTCTCATGTGTCCCCTAAGAAACAGTCACGGCTGGAGGCTGATTTCTGGTGCCTAAACACAACCACACGCAACCTGGGAAGAGCGAGAAGTCCGTGTTTTCTTCCRCAGCTAGATCATCCCCACGATCAGAGTGATGGAGCACTACTGTGGAATGATACAGGCTCTCTAGGAAGAACAGACAGGAAGGAACAAGGGGAGCTGTGCTTTACACTATCACTCTACCCAAATGCACCCAAATTCAGTATGAAAAAAAAAGCGTTGGGCTAGTTCAGTGCTTGGGGTTCTGAATCAGAAAAGAGACCAGCAAAGGGGAGACAGTGGGTATTTCCTTTACAGCACCATATCCACAGTACTGRATGAATCTTCATAATCTTGGACCCTGGTATCCTTTGGGGAGTTTAAATACATCTGCTTCTGCTTAAAGAGCAACGTGCAATCTGGATTTCTGGAGTGTATTTAGGAGAATTTTTATCAGAAAATCCAACAAGAAGAGGGGCTCTACTGGATTTCACAAATAAGGAGGCCTTGGTCAAAAGCAGACTTGCTGTGGTGATCGTGAAGTGGTAGAATTTAAGACTCTGAGAGAAATGTGGGAAGCAAAGAGCACAAGAACAACACTGGGCTTCCGGAGAGAGGACTTGACTTGTTCAGGAAACTTGGAGGCAACATCCCTTGGGACAGTGCCCTGAAAGAAGAGGCCCAGGAGGTCAGGTTATGTTTAACAGCAACCTCTTTGGAACATGAGAACAGCCTGTCCTGATATGCCAGAAGCTGAGGATGTTTGCCAGGAGAAATGAGGAGCTTCTGACTAGACCCAAACACAAAAAGGCGGCTCACTGAGAGTAGACGTGGGGACAGGCAAGCCAGGAGGAGCAGAGAGGCACAGTTTGGGCACGTGGGGGCTGAATCAGAGATAACAAGATCCTCTAGAGATGAACTTAGTGAGCAGGAATGTGAGGAGTGGCAGGGAGGACTCTGCTGGGGACGCAGCAGGAAATGGGGCTGCTGAAGGAGGCAGGGACATAGTGACAAAGGACACAGGAAAGGCCGAACTGCTCAATACCTTTTTGCCTAAGTCTTTCCTGACAAGGTTTGCTCTCAGGTCCAAAACTTTGTGGCAAGGGTGGAAGATGAATCACTACCCACCAGGAAGATGAATTATTATCCCACTATGGCAACAACCTTGTGGCAAGTCTAGAAGATGGATTACGACCCATCTAAGTGGAAAAATGAGTTGCAGACCACTTAAGCAAATTGGACATAACACTAGTGTGCAGACTTAGGTGGAATCCTCCAAGGGGGCTGAGGGAGCTGGCTGCAGCAAAGACAATTCTATCCTTTCTGACAGGCGAAGTCAGTCGGGCATCCCTCGTCACTGAACACAGAGATGTCACTCAGGTCTTCAAGGAGGCAAGAAGGGTTCTTAAAGGGAACTACAGGCCTGCTCTCCCATTTCTTACTTCTTGATAGCCAGCAAAAGTCGGTTTAAAATGTAATCAAACTTGCTTTTTAGGAGCTGAAATTTGTCCAATGTTTTCCCAAATAAACTATGGATGGAAAATCTATTTTCACCAGTTGAACTCTCAGCCTTCAAAGACTCAGCAGAAATATTTCTATATTTTTCAAGCTAAAGAAGAATATACTATTATCATCCATATTCTTAAATACTTGACCGGTTCACATACAGTAGCCTGCTACGTATTCCACTGGTCACAACACACACACATTAACAGCACAAAACAGAGCCATCCTCCGACTACAGATTCTAGAAAAGATCTTATGATACAGCATGGAAAAAGAAGAAAGGAGCTTGTCTCATCAGAGGATACAGTTTACATAATATAGATTTTGACTTTTTTCCCAGCAAATCTGTTTCCTATTTCACTCCATACTTATCTGCTTTGTTGAAACAGCTGTATCTTTCCAGCAGAATGAAGATCACAAATAATATTTGTACAGCAATTTTTAACTACTATGCAAACAGAAATAATCACTCGCTTAATTGCCTTTTTCTTTCTGTATGTATGGTACATTCTTTCTTCTCAAAAGAGGTGATGACACTTTATGAAAATGTCATTTCAAGAAAGTGTCAGAAGGAAACATGTATCTTCTATTATTAATTATATGAAGATTTTGACTTGCTCTGATTTGTTTTGTGGTCATATGTATGTATATAAAGCCTTTCTTGCTTCATAATAAATATCCTGTTTCCACTTCTCCTAAGATGCTGGTATCATCTGATGCTTTCTTGAGTACCTAAAATGCAAGAGCAGCTGAACTGGATCTACCTAACACACTCTCTTGTCTTCAGTAGTGATCAGTAGTAGACGCTTGGGAAATGGTGCAGGTACTGAGTGGCGATACCTGTGGCATGTGCTCCCAAACTTCATGTTCCCATGGCTCAGAGACAACCTTCACACTTCTCTGATTTAGAGACTTCTCAAGTTTGGGAATGCATCATTACAACTTTGTTTAATAGCCTTTCATGGCTATTTTTTGTGACTGTATTAATTATCTTATGAACCCATTAATAACTTTGCACTCAAAAAGCATGATGGCAATGAGCTCCAAAGCTAAATTATGTGTTGTGAGAAACAGTGTTCCTTTTGTCTATTTTCGGTCTGCTGCCAGACATCTTTATTGGGCCGCCCTAGTCGTCAGGATTTATTATTACTCCTTTTATTATTCTCCTCTTGATGCAGTTCATCTGACAGCTCCTTAAACCCATTCCTACAAGGTGAGAACTTCCCAAAGCTCCTCCTTTTCAGATGCACCAATGCAAAAGATTCACTTAGCTTTTCTACTATCATACTTTTTTTTTTTTTCTTCCTTTACTTCCTTCCTTTTCTTTCTTTTTAAATTCTTTCCCCCTTGCTATCATTTCTAGTTCTCCAAGAGGTTTGCTGCTTTCTGGTTCAAGCTTCCTAGTCACCATCAACATCGAGGTCACGTGGCACTATTACTGCACTGATGGTCAGAGCGTACAGCCCTGTAAATTTTCCCAGTTTGTATGGTACATGTATCTCACAGGCATTATCTATTGTTATTACAGTAATACACTATCAACGTCCGATGAATTTGGTACATCATAGAGATGACAGAAGTCATCTAATCGAAGTCATGCTAATCAAAAAGCCATTTCTGTTCTAAGGATGAAGAATCTCTGTCAACCTATTTGCACATTTCATTTGTCCCTTAACATTTCATGTTAAGACCATTAAATTATGCATAGGAGTAATTGTTTTAGACAGCCTTTGCTATGGAAACAGGGATAATTGTCTTGTTAAGATAACTTAGTGCTTCTATCAATAGAATAATATACTGAAGAGCTGGAGTGAGACAGTAGTTAGAGCTCTCCATCATCTGAAGGCAAGAGASATTTTACATGTTTTGAAGTGGAAAGTGGACAAGTTAACAAAAGGGGAAAAATTAAAAGATCCACCAAAGATTACTAAATAAACCGAAAGTGTATCTGGTTCCGGAAGTCCCTGAATTACAAATGGCTGGAGGCTGTTATGAGGAAGTATCCTGTGTGTTTGCCCTGTCTTGCATTATTTTCCAGGCATCTGCTTTCTCTGGACACTGTGAGAGTCAGTGATAAATTAAATGACTCCTTGGTTTAGCCTAAAACAGCTGCTTTCATGTTCCTCTATTTAATGATAACGCACAAGCAAATGCAACGAGTCTCCAAAATATAGACAGTTTTATAAAATATGACAGAAAGTCCTAATATACAACCTAATGCAGAAGTGTGGTGTTGTGGGAATCTTTTAAGCAATAGTAACATTTTCTTCAAGTTTGCAAATAAATACAATTTACTTACAGAGGTCTGATCATTTTTGCACCTTTCTACCTCAGACTTCATTCCACAGACCTGTTTTTGTGCTATCTTCTTCCAGGAACACAGTGCTTTCATAGCTGTAGAAAACAAATCTTCTGTTTGGCTGGTGCCGTATGGGGTTTGGAAAGCACTGATTCTTAAACATCTGCTCTTTCAAAGTAAAGATGGGCACATTCTCAGATTAATGAATGTGATATATTTGTAATATCAGATGAAACTAGAGAGCTCCTCCTACAAGTCAGTACTAAAACCCATAATCTTACAGGTTTCAAATAATCTAAATGAATGGAAAAATTATGTTGATAAGTTACAAAGATACTCATGAAATAAGGCAAAGTAATTTAAAAGTCTGACCTTAATCCTGATTTATAACCAGGTATATCAAAGAATTTTAGAAATATTACTTAAGACTCACAAAACCTGATGAACATAATATCTTTTTTACAGATGAAGACATGTACTGTGAGCAAGATATATATATATATTTCAACTCTCTCTTCTTACCTCTGTATTTTAGATAAGAGATTATAATAGTCTATAAAAAGCTAAGCCTGTTTTAGTTAGTTCTCATGTGTTTGTGTATTTACTTTGTCTAAGATGTGCTCATTTTGTTGAAAATTGCAGCTGGAGGATGTATTTGTAACTAATTTGCACAGAGCAACTTATTGCCAATTAATTAAGCTGGTTCTCCAGTTTATGGTTAGGGAAAAAGGGTTGGATTCTAGAAAGTATGGATAATGTCTCTACTAATGATATCTGTAATATATCACTTGTTGTGTACACAGCTATTTATTTGTGTAAACATCTATTCATTTCATTCAGCACGTCTCCAGACAAACATACGCTTCATCATGCCCACTTACAATCCTGTGTCTGACAATAAATTCACAGACAGTTGATTCTCTCTGAGCAAATAACGTTTGTGATGTTTGCAAGGAATGGCACATCTGCAATCGAGGTTTCAAAATCACAGAACAGGATGCAATTTCCCACTAGAGCATAGCAAAAGCACTTGGTCTAAACCCTGATGAAAGCATCAGCCATAGAAATATATCTTTATAATCTTCCTTTCATGATTCTCCTGCTCACAATTTCACTTGATATTTCTGATGGAGAAAGGTACAGTCTTTCTCAAATACTTTCAGCAATTTCTGTGCAAATGTATTACTCTTTGTATCTGCTTGTCAGCAGTACGTAAGTGCCAGCCRCAAAATGACTTTAATTTAACTGACAAGAATCCACTCCAGAGCTCTGCAATGTATTTAAACAAAACAGTTCTAAAACACACAGAGAACAAAACATGGCTCTGTTAAGTGCCCCAGACACACATTTTGAATTATTTTTATATGTACAAAGAGATTTCTCATTTGCACTGGAAAATGTTATTTCAAATAAACACTAAGAATATTCCATGCCAGCAATAYTTCTGTTGATATTTTAGACGTGTATAAAGAAATTCATGAGCACAGACCATTTTTATGCTATGCTGTACAAAATGTTAATGTTCTGTTTGTGATATGCTCCCTCATTTGCGCCTGATCCACAAAAGATCATACAATTCTTAGAGGCACTAATATCCACAGATGTCAGGGGACTGGACACTACCAAAGAACAGATTAGAAATACATCTGCACCTTTAGAAGTCTTGAAAAATTAATGCCAAATTTCTGTTAAGTTTATGCAAGGAGTTAAAAGGGAGAGAGAAATAATCACAGCTTCACTTAATAAATTGTCTTTTTATAGGACTTCAAGGATTCTGAAATTTTTTATAAAATATACATCCCTGATGATAGGCTTTGGCCCTGAAAATGTAGTATGTGAAGTGATGGTCAAAAAAAAAAAAAAAAAAAAAGACATTAGAAGATGCACTACAACCAGTTGTTTACATTATTATTAAATTATTTGCACATCAAACCTATCTGCACGAAACCTATTCACCACAGGCATAAACATAAGCTATGTTTTCAGGTAAACCTACTTCAGTGACGGTGAGACCTCGCCTGGGTGGCGGCTCCTGTCCTGCCCGGCCTGAGYGACTGAGGAGGCTCCTCTCCAGCCGGGGAGCCACGGCAGCAGGACACATGGAGCACATCTGTCCTGCAGCGTAGGTGCRACCTATGGACCTGGCAACACTCACACACATAGCCTGGTAGTTCAGAAAACTTTACACTAGATTCATGTATTCATCCTTATCTTTACGGTTTCCTGGTTTACAACCAAAACTATTAGGAGCACGACTTAAAACACCTAGGGAAGAAGGCAGGGAAGGTCTAACCAAGAGCTTTACTTTTGTCTGCATGCAACTCGCTGCAGTGAAGCTCAGGCCTTAATCTTCTTCAAGGAAGAGTGTAAGAGCTACACCTCACTGAAGGAAAGATAAAAGCTCCAAGTGCACGTTCACAAGGCAGGTTGGAAGAATTCTTCTTTGGACTGTGCTTCTGTAGCATGCGTACATATAAACAGAAACTGAGACAGCAACAGGAAATAATACCAAAATGAAACACTCTTACAAACTTTTCTTCCCCTGGGGAGGGAAGGAGTGCACAAACAACCCAAGACAGATGTGGGGATGATGGATTTTTTTTTTTTTCCCAATGAGGTTCTGAAAGGAGCTTTTCAAGCAATGATCCCAAGCATGCGATAAGAAACCGTATAGAAAAGAACAGAGGATATACAGTTTCCTGCTCGCACAACTGCATTTCACTGCCAGTTTTGAACTGGATGGCTGTACACAGATGCTGCAAGAATTTGGCCCTAAAACTGGTTGGTTGCCATCTGTAACAACTGAAGGATTAGATCAGCTTCTGTACAGTGCCATAAAATGAACAATGGCTGTTGTAATACCGTATCTTAGAGATTCTTCCATGTGCTCATTTTTCTTGAATGATGAATGTAAATATTAAAATACTGTGATATTTTTAAACTTGGCTTTAGATTACTGGAGTGACTCTGTGGGAAAATCATTTGTCCCTGGCTGCGTAACAATCACTTTCCACCAGTCAAAACTCTGGCTACAATCTGTTTCTAATTAATCAGGAAGACAAGACAGGGTGAGTCCTGTCCGGAGACAATGTCATATATAGCAGGCTCGCTGTGAAGCGCGCCAGACAAGAATGTGCTTAGCGCTCTAAAAGGCACACTCTAATTATCAGATTAACGCTCGGGTTTTAAATTCTTCTGATAAGCAAAACACAGCAAATGACTTGGATACACTGGAAATCTGAAACATAAAATAGGAACGACTAGGCCAAACCAGAATATTTCACACTTTACCATAAGATTATCTCATTCTTCCAGAATCCATGCAGAATATGCAGGAAATTCAGAAAATTTAAAAGCCTACTTTCTTATAAGGGCTAAATATTTCAGTAACTTTTATGATTGGTAGCACTGAAAGTTTTGCAGCTTACAGAGCAAAAATATGATGCTCTGAAAGACAATGGAAATGGAAGAATTGAAAAAGAAAAGTTCATAAAAACATATTGCATTTTTGGCCTGCACTCATTCTTAGTTGCTGGATAGGGCTCTCTCGCAAACCTTACTAACAGATGGTTCAGCTAAAGGAAAGGGAAAGTATTCATCTATCAGYGATGTGCAGGGGCAGATCAGAGGAGAGAAAAAATGATTTACTTCAGAAAAGGGGAGTAATGGAAAATCTATCCCTGTTCACTCTTCCTTGCTTTTGTTCCTTTTATTCCTGATGTGAGGAATGGCGTGGTGAGTACTCTATGTCATTGCTCTCTGGGATGCTGGGAATAGACTAGGAATTGCTCCAGCAACAGGGCTCAGAAATGATAGTCCGTGAGTGTGTTTGTGAGAGGGGAGTTATGTCTGTTTATTAGTCTGTCTTCTTTTGAAAAAGACCAGAGCTGTTCTATAATCTCTTAAAATTAATCTCTTTTCAAGTTCTTTCCAGAATAGGATTTCTGATTTTATTGCAAATACGAACAGAAGTCCAGTGTACTGTGTCTGTACTTTAAGAGAAAATAACGGKGTGTTATTTCTAGATGGGAAAAGTGATGAAATAACCTGTCAGCTTGTTTAGCTTCTGTTCATGCTATAGCACAACAGCGTCACACAGAGCGATGCTCTAAGTGCACGATTTAGCTGCAGGGCTGATGTTACATTGCAGATGAATATCACAGGCCAAGGGAAGATCTACAGGTGGTTCCCTATCCCATCGACAGCCAGAGCTCAGAGGGCTTCCAYGTACGGAGCAGTTCCTGTAGGTGTGTGCGTGGGTGGGCAAACGCTCTCCCAGTACTGAGATTGGATGTGATCATCTGGCTCCAGATGTAAAAATTATTAGCTATCAGAAACTTAATCCAGCAAGGACCTAATTTTTCTCTCAAACCTTCCCTCTATGCAATAYATCTGGGCCTGTGCCAGGCCTCTAACCTTTTCCTCTCTGCCCACAAGACCTGCTTCCTTGGCAGGAAAATTCACAGAAAATATGTAAAAAGATATGTAAAAAGAGGGCAAGATTTCTCAGTGATAAATATCTTGATGATGACAGCCTGATCTTTTTAGCTCTGTTTTAGTCTGCAGTGCTGTCATATTCCAACCAAAGATAGACTGTCCGTTCTGTGGGGATGTGAATTTCTGCAGGAATCCTGGTTCCAGCAAATATTAAGTTTGGTTTGCACTAAAGGATTTTACCACTTATTCCTGTATCTGATGCCAGGGTCCTAATTCCTTTGTGGGCTATAAACGTGTGAACAATAATAATTATATTTCACAGGGAAAAAGTAATTGTGCGGGATGACCGATGCTGTTATCAGGTCTGCTTAGGCCAGGCTAAGCAGAGTGCGTTAATTCTCGGCAGGAATTACTGTGGTGACGTGGGCCAGTTAAAGGACATCAGAGCAAAGGAAGCTTGCTGCAGACACCTGGGCAAAAACCCTGCTCTTGTGAGGCACCAACAGAAAGATTTGGCTACATTTGCTGCAAGTTGAGGAAAAAAAAAAGAAAAATAAAAAAAAAATCAGGGGAATAACTAAGCAGTTTAGAGCAGGCAGGCCCAGCTATTGCTGCGAATCACTGGTGGCCAGGGAAGGCTCCCTGGAAGGTATTGAAAATATTCTGATCACCTGGCATTGGCTTTCTGGTATTCCTCTATAAATCTGAAATCAAACTGGAGCAAAAATATAGGAATATTCAGCCAGTGGCTGTTCATAGGGTGATGAGCAAAGCCAGGGCAGTGAAAAGACATATCACCTTTAAGCCACAGATTGTGCTGTATGTGCACTTCAAAAAATACTTATAGGGCTGTTGCGATTAGAAGAAAAAAGACAAAAACCATATTAAAAATCAAGAAAAATGTTAGATAAGAAAAAGCTTCTGATCAACGTGCAATTGTGTTAATTAACACTGGATATGGAATGGATGTGGATTTGGAATATCGGTATTGATATGGAATCCACATGGAAGTTGATGTCATATACAAGGTTTACAACTATTTTTTTTTTTCCATTTATAACATCTCCATCTAGGGATTGGAAATACTGCAAAGAAGTCTGGACACATGCTAACCCTAATGGACAGACTTGGATGCTCTTGTTTCCATTTGTAAAGTAGACAGATAAACTCCTTCCCGTATTATCTGAACACAAAAGACTGGAAACATTTATCTTTTTACTGACAACTCCATTGCCCCTTTGTCTAAGACCTTCTGACCCCATGCAGTAATTACCTCATCTCCCATGCTTAACAAGCATATTTCAGATTAGATAAAGATATGCTAACTCAGTTGCATAATACTGTGTATTTTGACAACTCTGACTTCCTTTAATACACATTATTTCAAAATTCATGGGGGATGAATATATTTTTGCAGGCAGTCATATAAATGGGCAAAAAGAATGTGAAAATACAGCACCAAGGGAATAGCAATTCCATAGAACGAATTCTGCTATATATTCTGCATGAATAGCATGAAGCTGTGATGCTCCGTAAGACATTCACTATGTAAATTTTGCAGTAATTTCTCCATGAATTGAACTGATCATCTGCATCTTGAATTTTAGGTGTAACGATAGCCTACCAAATAGCTTTAATAGATGAGGCTCTATTCCCCCTGCCCCATCAATGGTTTTATAATTTAAATTACTTTATCTGTTAAGAAAACTAAATTGAAGAAGAGAAACCACTCTGAACATGGGAAGCTGGACTGAACATTGAATAATCTCATTCTATTCTTAGTTTTATAGCACATTTTCTTGTTCCTCTGAGCACAAACACCCACCAGCAGCTCTGCTTCCTAGGTGTATGTTCTCGGGCAGTAACAACACAAGGTGGTCTGCAGCAGTTCATCCATCCTCAACACGTTCACACTGACACGTCTCCTATCTCTGCAGGTAACCATGTTCCTATACAAACTAACATGCGGTATCTGCAGTTCCCAAATTCCATGCAGTTTTGATTCAGATCTTATGGACTAAGTGTCACATATCAGCATTAGAAAAAGTTTATCCAAATCCTTTAAACCTGCGTTATCTTTACAACTTCTTAGTGGTATAATTAAAAACAGATTTTGGGGGAATAAACTTGCTGTGCTGCGACTGCAGTACTCGTATGTCTGATAATCTTCTGTTTATGTAACTAGAAGAGGGATTCATTGCTTATTTTTTATTCTGCCCTCTAAGGCAGAAGTAAACGTAATCATTTTTAGGAATTCTGCATTTATTTTTACTGAAGCCCAAAGACAGGCTATGCTATTCCACCATAGGCTGTTTTACAGAAAGTGGTAAAAACTTGCAGGAGATTCTGATATCTTCCCAAAGTATTTTTAACAAATTCTAGTGATTTATTAGTGAGAAGAAAAGGTATCTGCAACTGTTCTGAAATTAAATAGTTATGATCATTACAGACTGAAGTCGATTTTCATACTGCATCAACTCTACATTCCTTGAACACTGCATAACCCATATTTAAGCAAAAATGGACTGTAAATATAATTTTCAGTTTTGCATGTGCATTTGTCCAAGAAAAAGAGCTAAGGGACACAACCTCTCAAATCTCCCTTCCATGCACACAATTAATTGCTTCAAGCCAGATAGCAGAGCAAGATTCCTTCAAGCMCTTTGTAAGCACACAGTAACCTTATATTGTTCACAGAGCATCTATTGTGTACTCACTGCAATGACAGTTGTGYGCTCATGCAACGTGAAAGGCCTACAGACTAATGGGATAATTTCATGTTAATAGTGAATGAAATGACATCTCAAACAATTAACATCCAAAGAATCTAAAGCCTCAAAAAAACTGGTCATTTCAGAAAAGAATAGACAATTTTGATGAGCTTTCATGAATTCTCACTCATGATAGTGACTAGATACTGAAGAGGAAAATCTGCTCGTGTACAAATTATTTCTTGAAGATCCTGCAGCCATAAAACATGCTTCCATATCCATGCCTAATTGCAAAGGAGAAAACTAAYGTTTTGGATGGGGACTCCCTGGAAGAATATTCTTGACCCATATATGTCCACCTCTTGATAAAAGCTGCCTGGATTTTCCAGTCTTCAGCAAATGTCACTGCCTTATTGCTCAGCACTTTGGAATTCCAAAGGCTAAATCCAAGGAGTCAGTGTGAAATATTACTTTAAAAATATATCTGGGCATATCCAAAAGAAAATGGAACGATTTCAAATCTTTCAAGCTGAAACAGGAAGGCATATGCATGTCCCCTAGTTGCTCGAGTATAAAGCTTTTACATCAGTTATACATGAACGGTTACCCAAATGCTGCTTCTCAGTGTCTGTCAAGGTTGAAAAAATGCCTTGCAGCCTTAATGTCCTCAGTGAGTGCACTAGTGGGTTAATTAGCATTTGGAGACTTAAACATTGATTTAGCAGTGGAATGTACTATCAGCCACACAGAGGCAAAGAACGACATAGAATTTGTGTGCATAAGTTAAGCAATATTTTTCCATTTTTAGTAAAAAACAGGTAAAAGCAAATGCAACACAAGTGTCTCGGAACCAGTGGCATCCAGGGAACTCTAGCTCATTATCAATGCATTTGTGCACACAGGAATTAAAAAGAGATAAAGTGAGGCATATTAAGGGTTCCCTTGAGAACATTTCATGTTAAGTGGTGCATTTTGGAAATAAATTCATAACAAGTCATGCATGCAAATCTTTGGGGCATGCAAAAGGCTTTACAGCATGGCTTTCCGCATGTCAAGCTCCGCACGTGGGTGAAAAGGGTGCTAAGTCCATCCACTGAAGAGAAATCTTATTATACTACGGTTTCCTCAGTTGTCTTTAGACACAAATCAGTGTTTCTTACTTGTCTAACCCGGCCTTTGACCCTTAGAACTTAGTTACTACGAAGACCTCATTTTATGTCACAGAAAGGAAAAGTTCACTCATGGATGAGTTCCTAGGGAGCACCAGGAGCAGGCGGCACACTGATCTCCACATTTCCCTCTGGTATAACCTCAAAATATGGCAAATTAGGGGCAATATTTTGCTGTAGAAATAAGAAAATCCAGAGCATCCTTCCAAAAATTGAAAGCCATTAGTTTTTAGCTCACAAATGCYAGAGAATGTTATAGTTTAGCAAATGGTTACCCAAAGTTTGTGTGATTTTACTTTTTCACACATTATTAACTGAAAATATTTAAGAATATTCTCAGAAATCTATACGGTTATGTGTGATCCAGTGTCTTGTCCTTAGTACAGACCATTTATATTGCAGATATGGAGCAAAGACTTTAGACTCCTCCACCAGTAAAAAAAAATAGAGAAATACATTTAACTTGAGAGTAAATAAATTAACTGGGCAGGCTAGAATAGTGCTTAATACCTTAATTGTGGAATGTCTCCAGATCATCATATTTTTTCATCAATCTCATAATAGTTTATACACCACAATATATAAAAATTAAATGGGAGTATTCAGACTATATGACCCCTAGTGACAGTGCAGAAATTAAGAATCYCCTGCTTTTATTTCAGTTCCAATATATAGTTCTCTCTATTGACATAGATACTTTGCAAAAAGCTATACAAACTGCTTACCATTTTCTGTAACTTAAACAAACTAAAATCACTGGGGAAAAAAAAATCTCATTTAAATTTATCTTCTCAGATGGCTGTCTGTCATCTGGAAAAGAACTAAACTGTAATCAATGATTTAAGTTTCTGTCTACCAGAAATACCAAACAACATCTGTTTATTGCAGATACGTTACAGACCTAAGATTAAAATTTTAAGCCAGAGATGGTCCATTCATGGTACCATACAATGCTTGGAAGCTTGAGAGTCTGACGAAACTTCAATTAAATTCAAAGAAAGATTTTCATTAGATCAAATTTCAATTGCAATTTCAATCAGGCAGTTAGCCTGCAAATAACATGGAACTAGACATCATCAGYAATATTTTTCTTTAGATTAGTATTTACCACATTTCCTGTGACTGTGGCCAACTTTTGAATCATTTGTGTGTGAAATAATATTTGAAAAGACTGGAATAGATACAGCAGGACTATTGATAAATTTCTGAAATATTACTGAATGCAGTGGTTTTCCCTGAAGAGGATAATCTATACTGGCCCAGTAAATGCGGAAGATATTAGATTATGTAAGCAGGACTCAGTGAACACCGTGCCACTAACATCAAGGTGGGCTTCAAAGCAAAATGCAAGTCCTTACCACCACACCTCAGTCAAATGCAAGGACACGGCCGAATAAGAACTACAGGGCGTGCCTGAGCGACCCAAACCTTCCCCTAGCAGACCTTGCTGCAAATCCACTCTTTCTGCTCAGCTCCCAGTTCGTGCTGTAACCTGCTGGCCACCTTCCCACTGTCAATGATTCCTACGCTCAGTGACAGGAGAAAAAATAGGATTAAATACTTTAATACTAATTAGTATTCAGAAACTTCATTCATGAAGGATTAGAAGAAGCCTGTCCATTCCTCCCAAGCGGAAGCATGTCCGCTTGGCCCATGAGGAAAAGGAAACGCGTGCCTGAGGTCTGGGACACGAGTGCTCTGCTGCGCTGGCCCCTCATTGTCAGAAAAGCATCAAGCTGCTGTTTCAACCCTGACCCTCACTGCAGCCCCAACCTGACCTCAGATGCAAAGGACAACCAAGCCAATGACATCACYTTCTAAAGAGTAATTTATAGGCCTAATAGCAAAACAATAAAACAACTCTGTGTTTCCCAAGAAAAGCAAATTTAAGTTCTTCTATCCAGTGTATGAATTTGCCAGATTAAATTCAGATCTTTCTGTGCATAGTTAARGACAAGACAGTTCTCTCTGTACTCAAATCCAGACTGCAAACTGTCCTAATAGAGCCAAGGAGTATTCCTGGGAGTATGATCCTGGCTGGCTAGACTGTGTGAGTAGGACAGCACTTTTCCAGACTAAAAAGCTGTCTCAAGTGTCACGTGGCTCTTTCCAGACTGGCAGCTCCTCAATGGGCTCAACACCATATCATCCACCCCACTCCCCATCCCCCCCTTTTTTTTTTTTGTAAATCCTGATGATAGAAACAAGAATATTAAACTAWTCTTCATTGCAAATCAACATAGAAATTCAGAGGAAAATATTACCTGTTTCTGCAGCCTCTCATTGGCAAGAAATAACACACAGGCCCATATACAAGCACTATAACTAGAATTATAAGTCAGTAAGATTGAAAATCCCACAGCACCAGCTTCAACTTTCTGTCAGCCTTCCCCCAAGACTCCCAGAGTTGCAGGATATCTGCCAGATAAAAAGGATAAGATGCTGCAATAGAAGTAAATAAAATACATTTATCTCATCTAAGAATCCAGATATGATTTTCKCCTTTTAAGGTATTTTACCCTTGTTTCTTTACTTGTTTTTTCTTTCATTTAASCAGCTAGACACAGTTTTGAGGAGAGAAAGAGAGCGCCCAGGTTTGCCTCGATGGCAGCACAGCCCCCACTGCAGTTATTTACACTTTGTCTTCTCCTGCTCTCCAGGCAACTGTTCTCCCCAAGACCTTCCAGGGCAACAAAGGGGAAAATGCAACAAGTGCAACGTGGCCTGCCTTGGCCATGGACAGGATGGCACAGGAGAGCTCTGGAAAGCGGCCAGTTTATCCTTCACTAGGCCTTTCCCTACATTTTAGCCTTCTCACTAATGTTACTTGATGTGAAGGTTTCAGGTGCTGTTTTCACACTGTGCTGCTGTCAATGAGCTATTTCCATGGGCTGAAATACAGAAATTGCTATTCTTTCACAGTTCAGGCTGCTGGATCATTTTCAGAAGCATTCATTAAGATGCAACAAATACAACAGGGTCGAAAGAAGGAAAATTATGTTCATACACAGATATCCAAGGAGAAGTCTCTTCCCACGTGTGTAAAGATTAAGCATTGCTCAGTCATTATCTCTTATTCTGCAGGTCTGTAACAGTAAGAAATAAAACTCTTCTAAACAGAAGAAGTAAAACTCTTATTCCTAGTCCCTTTCATTGTTGAGATTCTTCAACAGACATGTTCAGTATTAAATACCACTTTTACTAATAAACATTAACATTTTACTTATCTCACCTGGGCAATAGACTCAGACACAGTTCTCTCATTAGCAAGATTTCCGGGGAAATGCTCAGATGTGAACTGTAAGTATGTTTTAAATCCACAGTATTCCTCTTTCAGCACAGTATCTAAGCACAGGGATCAAACCTCAATCCTCTACTTAGACAGAATTCCCAAAGTGTGTCACACAGAGTCTTTGGACTCTATGACTGACTTTGGAAAGTCACTATTAAAAACCTAGACCTTAAACATATCTCAAAAGGGCAAAAAAAAAGAGCCCTGGTTGAAAACAGGACTGCAGAAAAGTCCCCACAGATTAAATAACTTACTTGGTGAAGAGATTCTCCAAACACTCTCCTGAAGAGCTGAAATTGCTCTGTCAGTGTAGGGCAGGACTTTGCAAACCTTCATTCAGTGATTTATCCCCTCTGCCAGCTGTGATAATTCTGAAGAGAACGGAATTCACATGGTACTGAATAGTTCTCTGTCCTATAGAGACGTCTGTGGGTTATCCGAAGCAATACAATTATATTCCCTGCAATGAACAAATAACTTAGTGCTTCTTTATATATAAATTAATTTCAACTATAATACACTCATTGTATTTTTGTTGACGTCAGAGGAAAGAAATCATCTCGTACAAATGCCTGTTTTAAATTAAAACTCTGCTGCTGTTGTTAAAGATGCTATTTTCTTCTGTTTAAAAAATCTGAGACAATCTCTAAAGACTTTACCAGCAMGGGCAAAGGGTATAGAATCAGTCATATGTTCTTTAGTTTAGCTTTATTGCAAAAATCCATGCTGATTTTTTTTAAATATACATTATATTCAGAGGTCTTTTCAATGATTTCTCCATTTCTATTGCTTGTATGATCCCCAGAGGTCCAAAAGAGTAATCTTGATATTCAAAGGAGCAGGATGCTTCCCAGCTATTCTGGTGCCTCACTTGCAAGAAAGGGGTAGTCAGTCTAGAGCTTTGAGTGTAGATTGATCATGAATGACTAAGGAAAAATCCAAAGTTGAGAGCAAAATGTAGATCTTATCCTAGTCTGASAGGCGAGCCAAATTCTGCATCTGTCTAATGACTACAATAAATGGTGTTTCTATCATCAGAACAGCATTAAGTCTCTGTGAAATAAAGACACTGGTGGTCTTTTTTTACATGCAGAATGATTGCTAATTAATGCAGGTAAGTCAGGCTTAGTAACAGCTTTCAGACCATGGATTTTTATGAACAGTAAAATATTTATTAGTGAAGAATAAAAGCTACACACATACACATACAAAAAAAAGTAAAAGTGAAGATAAAACATTATCTGAATAGCAATAGGCAATAAATAGAGATCTACTCTTGTACWTGTAATCGGGCCAGGTTTTCAGGGGCAGGCAAAGGAACAATACAAGCAACAAATGTGATTATTTAAGAATATGCACTGCCATGACAATTTACAGCTTGCTGCTCCCTCAGATATTGGAGCCAGAGGAGCAGCTATTCACAGCTCATTTGCCAGCTCTGAAAGTGCTGCTGGAGGTAAAGACAAACCAATGCAGAAATATTGAATTTAAATTCTTTGTTGTGACCTATAAAGAACAGTCCCCGGTCCTTAGATATTTCCCGTAGTGGAATAATTTAGCTTCTTTGCAGACTGAGACATCAAAAAGAAAAAATAGTAAGATGACTTCTCTTAAAAAAAAAAAAAAACAGCCATTATTACTGAGCTATAAAAACTCTGCAGTGTTATTTTAGGCTTTTGATTTAAATCTGCCTAAAATATAGGGTATTTTTTTTAAATACAAAGTATTTGCATTAGATTGTCTTACATAACATATTCACCTTCACTGGCCTTTCACATCTGAAAAGCAGTGATTCAAAATGTAGAATGATAAACACAGTCTGTGTGCTTTTCATTGGCTATGAACATGATTTTCTACTGAGAAATATTTTAAATATGAACAGATATTTTCCCCATGACTTTGTCAGGCACATACACTGCCATGTACCTCATCTTGCCCTGATTCCAGAGTCAAAGAAAGKGGGGCTGAAAATCCAGCCTGGATGATGGACCCCAAAAGCACAGGTGGTCTATCCTTTTGSCCTGTGCAAGTATGTCCAAAACTTGCCTAGAAATGTGTTCTCATATATCATGAATAACACGCAGCTTCTGCTTAGAGCTCGGAGGAGTTTTACAGAGGTTATTAGCTGCCTTGTGTGAGTGGGGAGCTTTTGTCTGAACAGAGAGGGGCAGCAGCAGAGCTGAGACTAACACTAGAGTCCCAAAATCTCGGCGTGTCTCCCCATGCATCTGCTGCGCTGTGGGTGCTGCTCTGCCAACATGAAGTGAGATCTATTGAAAATCAAGCCTTCAGGCTCGCCTTTTGTTCAGCCTATGTTGCATCAAATGCAAGGCAATCAGAGAGGGAAATTATGCTCTGCAATGGGATTGCCTTGCCCTTCTTTGCTACAGTAAATCCTTTTGGGGTGGAAGGTTGTCTTGGAAATAAGTGAGATAGGCTTTTATTTTCCACAGTGTCATCTCGTGGGGTTCTCATTGCACTTGTGCTAGTTTTCTTGCAGGCATTTAGAAATGAAGTCATTATTGCTCGCATTATTATAATCCCTAGATGCATCTGAGTGAATTTGCTAGGCAACAATGGAAGCGGAGCATTACCAGCTCTCAGATCATGCCACGCACACGGCTGTGATATTTGTTACGTCTTCAGGGCAAAATTCAGTGCTCCCATCTGCAATGCAGTGTTTTCGCTGCAGTGCAGATCACTAATATCTATTCTCCCTGTCCAAGTCTCAGAGAGGTCAACTATGATTTTGCAAACCTCCCTCTGCAATTGCTTTCTGCAGTCTAGTGTCTCTCACAACCGGTGTGATTAGACAGTACATGTTACTTTTATATCCATCCTAGTTTACCACTGGCCTGACTGTTCAGTTCATTGTTTTTCTTATGACTTTTTAATGCAGCCTTTCTACAGACCCTCCTGGCACTATCCTAGCTTAAGCACCTACAAGAGTAACCTATGTTGCTCATTCTCCCTTCCTCAGGATGTACTGAATGTCCTATAATCTGTATTTTTTTCTCTAATATAGCTTTGCATCCCACTTTAATCCATGTGGGATCAGAAACAAACGTCTCTCCAGGCAGCATGCTCCCCAGCTACCTGATGCCTTCATCTTTAACTCATCATGCAGTGGTCACTTGAACAGGAATCATTCAGAGAAGACTTCTCTGTGCACTGGCTGTAAAGATGCCATTTATTGTGAAACATTAGAACAGCAGTGACAGGTTCTCTCCTTTGGTACAAGATGATTCAGGTAACATTTCATAAGAAAACYGGCTTGTTCTTGTGCTAGCTGTTTTTTCACTTTCATTTCTTCCCTTCCTTCAGAAAAAACACTAAGTCTCCAATGGTGGCAGGCAAGTGTTCCGTAATCCGCCCTGCCAAAGATCACTCGTTCACCCCAGCATGGGCACACTCAGAGGGAGGGCAGGGAGGCCCTTCCTTCTTTCTTCCACTTGCTTTCTTCTCCCTTTCCAGAATGACCACTCTAGAGGATAGTTCCTCTTTGCACGTGGACCTGCAGGACCTCTGATTAATTCTTGGCTTGATTTTTGATGAGACCATTGATGCTCGTAATTGAAAAGCAGACTCATAAGGGCAGAAGGAAGCAGTCCATAAAAGGCACTCATTTTCAAGACACGCTTATATGCATATAGATATATACAGGCTCACATGCACACACAGAGTGTGAGTGGGGCCTTTCATGATGTGTCTCCATCCCGATGCTGATCCTGCTAGGCTGGGGTAAATGCCCTGTCACTCCACCTTAATGCAGGCACCATCCTTCTATTTACCCTGAATTTACCCTCTGTGACAGCATGTCTAACAAGCACATCAGGTCTGCAAATGTCCAGGATTATGGATGACTTATTCCTGCATCCGAGAGGTGGAAGCACAGAAAAAAATCATCAGCTTTCAAGACTGGTTCTCCAAAATAAAAAGAAACCACCTATCTATACCAATTACCTTTTAAAAGGCTTTTTGTTCCTGATGGTGTTTTTTAGGATCAGCACTTTGTTGATTATATTACAGTTGTAATAAAGAAAATCAAATGTCTGGTATTTTCTGGTAAGATCTCACTCCATGAAGTGAGCTCTC
>PTEX01000299.1:293195-343192 GCA_003342815.1 Eudromia elegans | reverse complement strand
AAAAAAAAAAAAAAAAAAAAAAAAAAAAGGCAAATCTCAGCAGTGCTAAGTTTTAATTAAACAGATCTCTAAGTATCAATTAATTGGATATTTGTGAATATCTGGACATTTGTGATGCCTCAGTGATTGGAAACTGATCTTTTAAGTTACATGTTATCTGTTCTTTTGAGCACTTGGATAAAAATACAAGTAGCATTGGAACAAACTGTTGATTTTACAACTTTTAAATGTTTTCCACAGCAGTGAGTGGGGGACTCTGGGCACTCAATGCCTGAAAACAGTAATATCACCAGAATGTGACTGCATGGGAACTAATATGAAAAATAGTGTGAGCTCAAAAGAGCAAGTTTGTTGTGGGCTTCTGCTAGTATTACAGAAAAACCTCTAAAGCATATAGAAAATTCAAGAGTCAACCARAGATTTGAGTTAATACTTTACCAATGGTGCAGTATGGAGGATGATGTACTCGTGAAAATTCTCAGTAAAACATTTCATTTTWAAAAAAATAGTAATCCTAGCAAAAAGAAAATAAAATTCTGCAATTTACCACCAACATGATCAACACAATAGCAAAGCAGCATGAACTGAGAGCACCCTCTCCTGATGGTGACTTCATTTTACAGGTTCTAAAAAATCCTCCATAGTGATCTGCACTTAAATCAGGATTACAAATACCTAATCTACTTGGCAGGAAAMACAACGTATTTGGTTCAATTGCATACCAACATTTTAACTTTAATTCTTCTTCTTTGAAAAAGTGAGGTTCCTCTTATTCAATAGCTCCTTCCCTTTATTTTTTCTGGTATGATTTTCACAAGGCTGTTGGGAGCAGCAGGTTTAGAAGGCAGCCAGATTTTTGATTTAGCTCACGTTCGCTTAAGAGAGGGGTTTAAATTCAGCAGCAAAAAAAAACACTAAAGGAGAGTATTTACAGTGATGAAATGGAGGAAAGAAGGGGAAGAATGAGAGTAAGAGAAAGATTAGGGATATAAATATTTTTCTATAGCTCCAGCAGCATCATTTGTATGGGCTTTTCATACAGACCAAGCTGAAGACATAAATTCTGCCGTAGGCTGTAATTCAGGAAGAACAGAAACAAACAGAGTCCAATTTCTCCCCTCCCGCCTCATTTTCAGCCTCTGAGGACCAGAAAAAAAAAAAAGTAGCTCATGAATATTGGGACTAACGAAGCCAGATTTTCTGCACATTTGTGTTTCAGTGTTGATTGACTCTCACGTCTGCAAAGATGTAAATTGTGACTGAAGCTTTTCCTCCATTTGTGCACTTTGATGGGCTCTCCTCTATGCACTTGCTCTCATGTCTCCAACGGCTCAAGCTATTCCTGCAGCGTTTTCTTGGTGGACAAAAGCCACACGTCTCTCCTACATGGACAGCTGTTTTCACAAAGCCTGTAGCCTCCTTATCTTTAGCAATTTGTTTCTTTTAGCATCTTTGGTAAAAGTAGGACAATGGGCTCAAAAGCGCAGGAGCAGGAGTCAGTGGGCAGACAGAGCCGCACGTAACATTACACTGTCTGTCCCTATGTTTGAGCCTCGGAAGCGCTTGGTGCCCTTCACAGGCGTGTGGGGAGAGGTTTCCCATTCTCGTCCTGGAGCTCGAAGCAGTCTGGTCGCAGACTGTGYCTTGCCAGCTCCGGAATGCCGGGTGAGGAAGGAAGGGGCTGCTGGCAAGGCCAAGGAGCGGTCCCCGCACTGCGGATCAGGATGATGGACACGCGTATTCTGCGGCACCAGCTCCTGCTGCTACCAGCACCTCCCGTTCTGCGAGCAGGGCTTATGCACCAGTGAGCACTCTCGGCATAGTGCGCACTGCAAACCAATCAAAATAAAATTGGAAGATACAGACACAATCCCATTATGTGATAAGGAAGCCAGGATGGATAGAGACAGGCCAGAGATAAGAGGGTCATGAAAACTAACAGAGCAATTTGGATCTGTGAAAGTGGATGCACTCCTTGCCAGATGCACTCAGCTACTCTGGATTGCCAGATGAGGCTTGTCCTTGTCAAAATATAATAAATTAGCCTGTTCAGTCCTCTCTACATTTAAGGCTCTGGCACAGAGTGTTTTAGACAAAYGTAGATTGATGGCTGCACTGTACATCGGAATGACACAGCACCAGGATGATGTTGAAATATCATTAAAATGGATGATTTTGGCTTGTCCCTCTTGTCTTTTTCCATACAGCATGGCAGTGCAGCTGGACACCTGACGTTMCCAAAGAACAACACCGGGACTTCAGTGAAGGGAAATGCCAGAACTAAAACACGTGCATATGCAGAGATGCAAAAGACACCAAAGCAGGTCTTTGCTCTGCTGGTAAAGAATGATGTGCTAATCCAAGTCATCTGAGATAACAGAAATCCAGAGCAGTCTATTAGGTGCACTGGTTTACAGAAAAGGTAAACTGACAGTGAATTGTACAAACAGGGGTACGGATACACTCCAAAGACTCTAAGACAATGCATGGCAACACAAGGTAAATGCAGCTTGGAGATTATTGGTCCAAAGCTTAGAAATCGGTCAAAAACCAATGACCTTTCTCTCTTCCTTTGGGGCTCTTACAGTGTCTGTATCTGCAGCTGCATAGGGGGACTGGCTGCAGACAGCGCCACTGCAACGGCTGCTCTATCTCCCCTCTTCCCCCRAGGTTCATGGGGTTTTAGGCAGCGTCTGCAATGTGCTGGGAAGTACCATCGCTGAGCAACAGTAAAGCAGTAGTTTGAGTTGGCTGTTCGCTCCATCAGAACTAACAGGCAAGCACAGTTGGTTGGGAAGGGTACAAGGGCAGCCTTGTGTGTGACATCCGTTTGGGATCCTGTATGGAGATGCATGAATCATTCCAGAATTATGTCCTTTGGGCTCAGCAAACTGTGGACCAGCAGTGCATAAGATTGTCCAGTAATAATTAAACTGATTCTGGAGCATAGGAAGCCGTGGACTTCAAAATCTTGAGATAACAAATCTTGAGTGACCGGATGGACAAGACACAAGGCTGGACATCTGACCCAGTCATGTGGACAGTCTCGAAAACTTAAACATGGCCATCAACAAGGAGTTCACCTGTTTAACAGCAGGGTATAGCTAGAATTACTGCATGTTCCTTTTAGACTGCTGAGGGAGATCTCATGAGGCTCCAAAGGATGATAACCTGGGAACTAAGCAATAAGATAGAACTAAGGATTAAGCCAAAAAAAGGGACTGGGATCGAACCAGATCTTTCACTGTGGAGCAGCAGTGACATGTCCAGAATTGCTGCAGTAACAGATCTGCTGCTGATGCAACCCAGATAGAGCCAGGTGCAGAATAAACCAGCTGTAGGTCAGTTCCATGAATGGAAAATACCAGTAGTTGATATTAGCAGAATCCACTCAATGCCAATTCTAGGGATAAAAATATGGCTCCAAAGGCTCTTTGGGTCTCTGCAGAAAGTAGGGAAAGATTTTTGGGCAGATCTTGTGCCTTGTAGTAGCAGACATCCAAAGCATGTGTTCAGTACATTGGAATGAAATGGTTCCTAAAGAAACTGCGATATAACAAACGAGATGATCTCTTTTTCTCTACCTCTGTAAGACTATAAAGAAGATGATGATCCCAGGTCCTGCAAACAGCAAAGGTGTTCTTCCCTACAGAAGATATCATTAGAGGTCTTTACTTAAAACAGTTATAGTCCAAGTAAAACTAATTCCAAGCCTCATGTGTCTTTCTGTGGTACCTACGACCAGAACGGTAGTACTGCTGTACACTTGGTGAGGAGCAGATGACACGGGCATGGCCAGGCTCCAGGACGTGTCGGTGGGTGCAGTGCTGGCTTTCCTCACACTGGCAGATCTCCTCACAAGCCTGCTACTGTTTCTGAAACTCAATGAATGTTGTTTACAGCAACATGGCTGATGCCAGCAGGAGGGTCAGGGGCATGCAAGCTGGGAAACTCAATATGTAATTCAGGTTTGAAATCCATTTTATCCTTTCCTGTTATTTTTTCTCTAACTTTGCCAGCTTGTTCTGCTTCCAAAGCTGTCAGGCACCAACAGTTCATGCTGCGGGAGCTGCTGCTCTGCATCCATTCCTTACTTGCCCTTAAAGCAGAGCAGCATTCCTCTCCTTTCTGAGAAATCAAATAATCCCAGTACCAAAACTTTCTAATGTCTAGAATACAAAATCAGCTACCTGCAATAGCAAGAGAAGCAACAATACTGTGGCTGCTTCTGCATTAATACAGGTGAAGTTACCAAGGGGTTAAATACAGATTAAATTTTAAATCAGCATAGAGTCTGAAGGTGAAACAGGGCTTTGGTCTATGGGCATATGCAATGGTACTAATATCTCAGGAATTCTGTTTTCTTCTAAAATTTTGGCTGTGTTTGATATGAAATGGGAAAACAGGAACCTTACCCAGAATCCACATTATTCACATCAAGAGATTGAAACACCCTAAATGCCCCTTTATCCCTCCCTTTGAGGATGGAAAGTTTGACTGTGAGATGGGACTGAGAAAGAAAGATGTCTCCAGATGGAAACTGATGAAAAGTTGAATTTGGCAATATTATTAAAGTGGACCCCTGTTTTCAATTATAAAGCTATGTAACAAGTAATGGCAAATCCTTTACAGACCTGAAACTCATGCCAAGCCCATCTACTGCAAGCACTGTCAAGCACCCACTTCTGTGCAGTGAGCAGAATTTAATCTATTCTTCATTACTCAGGTTGTGATCGTTTTTGCAGCCACCTGTTTCATCATCCTCAAAGAATCCCACTGCTCCATTTCCCAGCGTTTAAAATCCCCCCTTGCCAAGGGACATTTCCCACAGGAGTTGAATGGGCTTTTAGAATTCATTTGATTCTTGTGGTCCCAACAGCAAGAAGTAAACCAGCAAATCACCCGGGAAAGTTTATTTAGGATTCCTGAGTCTTTCTAGGAAAACTAGAGACACTGCCACTAATCTGAGGAGGATCTGCCCGTTTTGAAATGCCTGAGATACTGCAAGATTTTCATTTGAAATATTGTAACCTACAGGACGTTGTAAGTGGACATAAGGACAGCAATTCAGGCATCAAGTCCCAGGTTTTATGGTTGCAATGCTACTTTGCAGATGTGCAGAAAACAGTCATGATTTAGGTGTCTTACAAGACTGTTGATTGGGATGGACAGTCTGGCATGGAGAAGCCTGAGCTCTAGCATGAAAAGCAGAAAGCCTTAGCAGTTTATCCAACAATGCAGTTTTGTCCAATTTTGATTAATCTGTCACTGCAAACATGACCTAGTTACCACGGTACAAATGTCAGCTTGTAACAGCCTTTCCCTGGAGTACTCCTTAGCTAGCATTTGCCATTTGTATTTGCTCATTCAGTCATGAAGAGCAGTTAATTAGCTCCATCTACTGCTGCATGCAGCAAATTGTACCAGCAGAGGCGGCCGTGCCGTGGCCTCCTTGCACGGTCCTTGTTGCACGGTGCTCAGGGTCACCCTGGCCGCCCTGCTCTGCCACCCCCTGGCTTCAGCTTTCAGCAGAAAGGGGCTTGTTTGCAGCTTTCTGTTTCCTCTTCTCTTTGCTTTACTGGAGATGCATTTTGTTTAAGTCTCTAGTCGCTTTTGTGATTTATTTTTGAACTGCGAGGTGAAAGCTTGAGGCATCATTTCTTCCAATGCATTTTCTTCTCGTGCTAAAAGCCATAACAGCTCTCTTGAAATAGCACCAGCGGCAAAATGCCCTGCACRGAAGGGCAGGCAGCACTTACAGTAACTGCTGCTCTGATAACAAAGGGGCCACTGTGCTGGAAGTGGGTGCTCAGATCAACAGATGGATGCCCTTATATGCTCACCATGTGCTGACTATTCAGATGGACTATTTAATTATTTACCATGTTTTAAAATAAATGTTTCAATATCCATTAAAAATGCCTGCTTAATTTATGAGAGAGCTAGGGAATATCTTTTAAAATATTATGCTTTTTAGCATTTTCCTTTTGATTTAGGTAGAGTATTTCATCTCCTCTGAGCAGTTCCTAAACAATATCCCAACAGTTAAAAGGCTGCATGATATACACACCCATCCCATAGCGGATTTAGAGACTAACAGCAAATAAATTACCAAAGTGGAATGTTTGCAAGGGTTAATACCTTAATATGTCTAACTCTCTATACAGATAKAATTATGATATTTAATGAAATAGCTTGACAAAGACTTTTATTTTCATAATAAAACTGTTACGGACAGAACTATATAACGTTTAGACACCTGCAAGAGGGCTGCTGAACCCAAAGACCAGAGCTGCAGATACTGCACAGAGAAATTCACTCCTTGTGCTGGGTCCTGCCTTCAGCTACAGCAATAGTAGAAGTGCCTCTTGCTAAGAGCAAGGTAAATTACAAGTGCATCATCAGCTGGCAGCACCTCTCTGTGCTCCACACCGGCATCCCCTCTAGTACATTTGTCTCCCATATACTCAAAATAGGACATTTCCAAATACAGACTCAGAGAACGTCTCTAACTGGGAAGGATGAAAATTGATGCAAGAAAGAGAAGACAACTACAAGGCATAAGATCCCAGAAAGTCAAAATTTAGCCTTTACGAAAGGCTAATGTACAAAAATAAAGCTGTTTTCATTTCTAARCTTAATCCTAAATGCCTCAGCTTGAACTCTGGCCCCTCTTCTTAGCTCTACAAGAGGTTTCTTCATCTAATTTAACTCTGAGTTTTAGTCTCCAAAGACTTCATGAATGATGCTTACTTAAAATAGCTTTTCCAGATATCTCTGAGGAATTTGATAGTTCCTGGGGATAGTTTTGTATGTTTGAGAGGGATAATTTAAATGTTCTTAATTCTTCATACACTGCACTGTAAAATCTGCTCCCTTGTTCCCTGGAGGGAGCATCTTACCCTCATAGATATAATCATGTCAAACCAAGTTTTGTTTTTTAAATCTGAAATTAGTGCAGAATTATGCAAAACAGAGTAATAAATAATCTGGCTGTGCAGCCTGTCCTTTTCTGAAAGCTCGGAGGACTTCAGRTTTTAACTCCCATTACACACACACATCACTTGCAGAACAGATCCTGTTATCAGCAATTGCACCATAAATAAATCAAGCTGTCCAGACCTTCCACAGTTTTATAAAGGGACATTTAGGGTGAACTGGTTCTAAATTAATTGGAAGATAACAAACTGTTTACTTTACACGTGTAGTAAACATAAATTACGAATTTAGTGTTAACACTACAGGCAAATTGCAACATGTGTGTTGGCTTGTTAAAATGATTCAGGATTAACGCATCAAATTTCAAATTTGAGAACCTAGAGCTTTACTGTACGTACCCTACTAAATTTATGGCAGAAAGAACTGGAAAAAGACCCCAAAGTCCAGCTCCAAAACTCATTTGCAAGAAGAGCTCTCACAGAATCTGTTCCTGCACAGAGGCTTTAACACTAAATCAGCAGCAGCAGAAAATAAATGCTTTTATATGCATATGTACGTCAGAAGAGACCACAGAGAAACAAAACCCTCAAGCCTGTTCTGGAAGTCCTATTGCCTCAACAAGCTCCACAAGTGGAATTACTGATAAGAAATGCAGACATAGGAGCTGTCTCAGTATTCAAGCAGCCTGGAAAACAAAAACACCAAAGGGATGTTACTGACACAATACTTGTCCACCAGTGTGCAACGACTAGCCCACTCTGAGGGAATTTCTTGTGAGGGTTCAAATCAAGTGACACTGATGTTTCACACTTCTTCTCGTGAAGTGATGCGCTTCACAAGCACCAGACTGGTAGAAAGATGACTCAATGACTGTTAATATTCTGTATTTTTATATGCTTGTCTATGTACGCAATGTGTCATATCGTAATAAATGTCACTCTATAAATGCACATGTACACACACACACATATATATGCAACCTACACATAAATTATGGTCAGAGAAAAGGTATAAYAAGAGCTTCTAAATTTCCAGACTGCAGCATAAGAAATAGGTTGCAATATCAATAGTTTTTGTATATCTACCACGGCAGTAACTACTCAGAAATATYGTTAGGCTTTTTCGTCAAGTGTAACCATTCTTCAAGGTGGGTCATAATTTGATCTGCCACTAAACTTCCCATTTCTTATCAAGAATTATTGCATATTTAGGGGTTTTCTTTTGAATTCAAGAAGGAAGCCTTTTTTTCATCTTAAGGGAAATTTTTTAACAGCAAGAGACTGAAGAGGAATTTGCTAAGCTGAAAAGCAGGCACATCAAATTTATCCTCTGATTAATTATTACCCAGCCAACAGTGACTGGGCATCAGGACAAGTGACCATTTTCCATTAAGGACTGGCCAACATCTAAGCATATTCTCACTTGGCCAAAGCAGCTCTTTGGATCCAGGCTCCAGCCCATTTCTGTGCTCTGCCRTGCACTTACGCATGGAGCTGCTCTTGATGCTTATCAGAGATTAGTACAAAGATTTAGAAAAGACACTTGATACTTACTGTGATCTTTTAAACATGACCATGTCACTGGTTTGCGCAAGCACCTCATGATTGCAAATCTGTCTTTTCTTAGTAAGCAAAACCATTCTGATCTGCAATTACACTTTTTTTTTTACATAATAATCTGGAAAACTTACGCATTATTGACAAAGCTGGAAGGAATACTAAAAGCACGGCAGGAAAATAACACTGGSCTTATTTTTAAATATATTCAACACAGCTCAGAAGCAAGCATAAATTCTTATTTTACAAAGTTGACCGATAAATATTTTAAAAAAAAAAGACTTTCTGGTTTCTGACAGATAGTACAATAAGGGACAAGCATGCCAAAAGGGAAGTCAATTTTGGATGACACTTATTTAACAGAGGAAAAGCAAGCTGAGAAGAAACTTGGTAGAAATGCTTGAAAAATGACGTCCTCTCATATCCTTTTACCCTAATGCAACTTCCTCATTTTAGTATAAATTCTCTTACCATATCCACTTTCCAAAATACTTTACAGATTAAAATATTTAGAAATACAAATAATATACCCAATAAAACACATTTATTATGATGAATGATAATGGGAAAGAAAATCTGGCATAGTTGTCTATGTGGTACGGATTTTTAACGTGAAAGCAATCAAAAATACARAAAAGTCTTTTCATTACTGACATTGGTGAACTCCAGCCACTGTGTTTACTTCTCTCTTGTCTTCCACTGATGCTGGCTTTGCTCTTCTTGTGAGAATCAATCTTGTTCATGCTGTCAGCCAATGCTGCCAGTATTCCATTCCTCTCTTCCTCAGCCTCTTCATCCTCATCCTGAGAGGAAACAAAACAGCACAGCAGACACTTAAGTGCATGTTTCATTGCCTATTTACTTTAGATCTGAGGCAAATAACAGGATTTTCCTATGAGTCTTTTTGTAGCTCAGTCCTTGTTTCTAAGGATGAACGTACATACCCAGACAGCTCCTTCCAGCCCTCAAAGCCTCCCTATACAGGCAAAGCACAGCAATTCACTCGAACAATAGCTCACAGTGCTAGGACTGTAAAGCGAGCTGGATGTGTTTGCAAACAGCCCACCAAGCTTCACCTAAGACAGCAGTAAATGAAATGTGCAACAAAAAGCCACCCCCCCGCTCCAGACAGACACTGGGAAAGGTCCTGCTCCAGGAACTGGTAGAGAGAGACCCCAGTCTGAGACAGAGGAGTTGAGGGAGACGCCAGGACACCCACTCAAGCTGGCTGCTCATCCATCAAGCAGCACGGAATTCAGTACACCCCCTCTTGCAAAACTGGCTGCTTTTCCCAGTGTTTCACAGTGAAATTCAATTTATTCAAAAAAAATACTAAACAACAAAACAAAACGAYGAATAAAGATCATAGAGAGAAACAAGCCCCACAACTAATTCAATGCTAAATAGCTCACAGTACTTTCAAGCTTGGAAACCCATGCTTTGAGTTCAAAGTTAGGCTAAGGTTAAGAGCATGTTTTTGTGCTTCATTGCATCAAGCCAGTTCTTTGGAGAATGCTGGATAAGCCTTCTGGTGGGGTTTGTTTTTTGATTAGAAATGGCTCAAAGCCATGAAGTTCATGTATGAAATCTGCACCCTTTGAAGTGAGCGAAGCCCGTCTGTTACTGCCTCAGAGGACACAGGATTAGACATCAGCTCCAGTTTCATTTCTAAATACAAACTTTCTTGAAAGTTATGGGGTATTTACTCTGCTTTGGGATACTGCAGAGACACCAGCAGATCGAGCCACAAAATCTGGCCCCAACTTCGTATCTAAACTAAATCTAACTTTGGATAGCAGGAGGAAGGGTTGTTTGAGTTCAGGTGTATTGTTTTCCTTAAATTTCTTGCAATGCTTTTTTACCTTCTAAATTAGTCAGTGGTCTGCAAGCAACCAAAAGGTATAAAATTACTTGCAGAGCGAAGATCACAGAATCCCTTTTCTCTGGCCATTTAGCCTTTTCCACTTCCATCGYGAAAAGATCCAGAGTAAACAAGGAGAAACTTTACATTTTAGAACAGCCAACATGTGCATCCATTAAAAAAAAAAAAAGCTCATTTACAAATCTCACACCTATTAAAGACCAGGGGAACCCGTTACACTGCCTGACCCATCTTCATGCCAGCGCAGAACTGATTCCTTGCCCAGCACACTTGTAAACGGCCCAGCTCTTAGGCCTTTTTTCATCTAATATTAGTAATGCCCTTGAAAATTAAAGCAAAGCCTGGACAATGTCCTCAGACTGCTGTGCATCAGTGAAGCAGAACAGATGAAGCTAGAAAAAAAGTTTTTATTACTTTTCATTTTGATGTGCCAAAGAAAGAGTCTTCTGTATTTTACTTGAGAGAGATAAATGTTACTGAACACAATGTGTTAGCCTCAGAATACACTGACTACAAAAACTTGTTCATTCTCCATCTAGTCTCCTGCAGGTATGTGCAAATTTTGAAACCTGCATAAAAACCATCCCATAAAAGCACCGAGGATCAATCCATAAAATTCTAGCTGGGGCCTTAAACAATCCCCAGGGTAGCATGAAACTCCAAAGTGGAGTTTTACTCAAGGCCTAACTCTGTTATAAATACCGACCTCTCCTCTTTCAAAAGGTTCATGCAGCCCAGTAGAATAACATGCCCATCACTTTATACACAGTCCCAAAGCCCCTACACCACAAATGCACTTGGCACTCCAGGCGCTCAGGAAAAACCTGCCAGCAGGACACCCTCTCCATCCTCCCTTTTCTTTCCCCCTCAGTGTTCTCATTTCTTGGAGAGAGAAAGAGAGCAAAAAAAGCTCCATACATCAAAAACGGCACGATTTAGGGCATTAGTCACTCCAAGGGCCTATTTGTCCCTGGGAGAGGTAGGGCTGGATTAAAGTTGTAGGGCATTAGCCCCGTGGCAGAGCACGGGAGGCCGCTGYGTACGTGCGTGTGTGCCTGTGCGCAGCGCACAGGAGGCGGATGCCCTGTCAGGTTGTTCTTCCCTCCCGTGTGGTCCCAGGAGGCAGGAATACCTTGGGCGGAGCGCGTCGCACACAGCCCACGTGGGCCGGGCGGTGCTCCGCGGGGCCGTGTCTGCAGGAGGGCTGCATCCCCGCGCCGAGCAGGAGGAGCAGAACCGCGCAGAACGGCACCTGCCGCGTCTCAGCCGAGCCCCTCGCCGTGCTCGCTGAATGCCATGAACGATGATTAAGGTGCCTAACATTCCCTAACCCTGCGCTGCAAGAAAGCTGAGCTCTAATTTTGGACAWCCCACTGCGGAGCTTTCTCTGGGTGCCGGCTCTCTCCGTGGAAGTGGCAGGTGGCACAAAGAGGRGATCTGCTTGGGCAAAGTTAGAAAGGTGGAGCTGGAAAGAACTGCACGTGGCATGTGCTGCTGTGGCTCTTGTTTWAAACAGATGAAGCACTCGCTGATGTCTAAGAGCTCATGCATTTTAGGGAAGATTTCACTTCTGTTGCATATCGTAGCCATTAAAAACATCTCGGGCAAGAGTAACTGGGACACGCGGAGCTTCCTCCGTGTCTGCACGAGCGCACGACGCCCGCACRGAAGCGCACACAAGCGAGCAGAACAGTGCCCTGGGCCCTCCGGGCAACCCGAGTTCCAGTCCGGAAACTCTTCTTCTCAGCAGCACCGCAGGAAGCTTCAGTGGCACAGACGAATTCCAGAGGGCTTCTGTACCTTACAGAAGAACACAGTTCATGCCTTTACATAATGAAGTCAGGATTTTGGAGAGACAACGGCTCCGTTTAGGCAGTCCGTTGGGAAGTTGACACAAACGGGGCGTTTTGACTGAATCCCCTTGCAGTAGGTGGTTTCTCTCCTTTTGTCACTAGCTTTGAAGTTGTCTCTGTGCATCCTGGTTCACATCACGCAGGACRCTGCAGGCGCAGATATGATGAGCTGTTTCACCAGCTTATATTATTAGCTGGAAATCTCAAAGGCTTCAGAAAAACTTGAGATGCCAGCAGCCAACTGCTTTAAAGAATAAACCTGACCACAGTACCACTAATTCTTATAGAAGGGAGAAGGGAGAGGGATGCATTTTCAAAATGGTTTCAATTTGCCTTCTACATTTATTTAAATAATTCTGAGTGCAAATTCTGTATCAACTTTGCATATGAGAATAACAAACTTATAAGGGACATTTCTAATCACCCTGTGCCATTGAGAGACTATGATAACAAGGGGAACAAATTTATGGAGAAGATACTCACACAGAAATTAGCTAAGTACCTACACAGGGATTTTCCTTACTCTAAGGCTTCTTTAGCTGATCTCTAGGACTGGGAAACTGCTCCCTCTGTTATATTACTGCTTGTGCTTGTGTTGCCAAGAAGCCAGTTAGATTTGCTTGCTGATTTAAAAGGAAACTATTTTTTCCCCCGAGGAGAGTTTTCAGTCTGTCGGAACTGGCTCCCCGCCTGTTCTAGCAGTGATGCAGAGGAGGCGACTGGAGACGCCTCAAGTGACAGACCACCCTGCAGCCACGAGCACACAGCCAGTGCTGCTCCCCCCGCCCCAGGGCGGCTCCGCCGGCTGCCTCCATGCGAGTCTCCCCGTGCAGCAGCTTCCACCTTTGCTGCTCTGTCCCTTACCCCCCGCTGCACACACGGGCATCTGGGCTCGAGAGCAGCAGCGAATTCCAAGGACAGACASGCTACAGCAAGAGCAGTCATAAGGGCACCTCGCAGATCTGGTGATGCTTAATCATCCAAACACTCCAACATTTCACTTCCTTACCCAACACCTCCACTAAGCTGTTTTTCTCTCCACTCTGTGAGCAAAATGACAGTCATTTTCTTCACCATGATCTGCTTAGAAGGAGAAGTCACTGATGCTTCCTTGCCAAGAAAAATGACATTCAGATTTCCCACTCATATCCACATTCAGATCCAGTTTTTGCCCATTTTTAGGCATTCCCCAGTTAGATGTTGTATTCTGACCCCTCCTCCCCCTAGCTGGTTCAACTGTATGTCCTTTTTTTAACCGTACTTAGCATGCCCGGATCTGATGGCATTCTGAAGAAGTGTCCCACAACCCCATGCATTTACGGAGCTTATCTCCCTTCCAAATCACCAAAAACCCATATTAGTTCCTAGGCTATGTAGGATCTTTGGTTAATTCTTGTTTATAAGTTTCTCTACTTGAACTCAGTATCCTGTGTCTTGAAACAACTGAGGATCTTTCACTAGGTATTTGGGACATTCTGTTCCAGCTTAGCTCAAGTTACTTAAAACTTTCTTTTTCTATTTATCTCTACAATCAAATTTCTTCTTGTATTTTTCATGTTATTTCCATGTTCCAGGCTTTCTAAAAAGTGCATTTTTTTTCTAATTATTCAGAAATTTCACAAATATGATTCTAACGTATACACTCAGATCTGTAATTAAAATCTATATGACAATCAGTTTCCAATTTCCTGGTACTTTCTTCCTCATTGCTTGTAAAAGGAGTGCTAAGAATGGCAGATGGAAGTTGTGACAAAACCTTGTCACGAAATTATCCTTAAATGCTCATGTTGATTTGAACTTTTCTTTATTATTATTATTATTATTATTATTTTAGGTATATTTCCCAATATCTGCAAGACAGAACGGTGACTCCCATCACGCAAGTTCTCAGCCCAAGTTCTGGCAAGCCAAGACAGCAGCAGCAGAGCTGCCATAACGATGGAGCCAGCCTGGGTTTCAAAAGGCAAAGGCAAAGGTGGAAGGATAGAGGCACCTACTCGATAAGCCCAGCACGTTAACGCTTTTCCTCCTGAAYGTTTCTCTCTCAGAATTCCAAAATACAAAATTCCCTAAATATATTTTACCATTAACATCAAGTCAGAGGATTCATTCTCTTTACCAGGGAACATTAAAAACAGTTTTATAGAACAATGACAAGAGATTTAAAATACCTTTTTAAGGTCCTTTGAAATGGGTCGATGCAGAGTGCAGAAGTGAGCCACAGCATATTCTAACAGAGCTCCAAAGATGAAACTAAAACAGATACCAAGGTACACATCAATTGCCTTAATAAAGCAATTAGCATTCGGGAGTGAAGTTCTGGCTCCCATCATAAGTGTTGTCATAGTAAGGACTGTGGTGACACCTAGGGAACATAAAATAAATTCTGATAAAACAAGGAACATAATGAGGCCCTCAACTGCATCACAAAACTGCAGGACAATTTTTCCTGAGCTTTGTAAACAATATGCCACAGCCTTTCATGTGTCATGTTTTGTAAATAATATATTTAAATGCATTTGTAATCCTGAAGATACAATTCTGAAAATGCTCAAAAAATTAGCTGAGAATATTAGAAATTCACACAAGAGATTTGGACAGAGCATGATGTATATCTGTCACTATTGCTTTATTATTAGAATATTATGCAGACTCTCTCTTTAAACRTTTCAGACTAGATGAAAAACCAGACACAGACACTTCTGTCATCATCTGGTAACACACAGAAGCAGCACATCCTCTGTAAGAATTTGAAGCAGTTCTCACAACTGCAGAAAGAAGCTACAGCTGAGACTGACAAGGGAAGCCGGGAATGCCGCTGGCAGTTTGCTTGTTATAGCTGCCCGCCGGCCTCATGTCATGGGAAATTTTCCTTTCTTACCTATTCTGCAGAAGTGCTTTTCTAATCCACCTGCTGTCTGATCAGAACTGATCYGCATTCTTTCTAATTCAGAATTCTATTTATTTGAAATTAATTACTTTTAATCTCTTACAATTCCCTTATTATTTAGATGTTWATTACAGGTATTATTCACCCTCACAAATGCCTCATAATTTTGTTGGGCATGACATGCGCTTGAATATTTTGGAATGATTTCCAGAGTGACTTCCCGCAGCCTACCAGGTCTCCCATCGCTCCCAAGGACGTTTTCTTTGCTTATGAATAACAAGGCACCAAGGGGAAGCTGCATGACATACYGCAGAGAGCAGACCAGAAAAGTAATCCCATAAAGCACAGAAATGCCTGCCTCGTTTGGAAAGGGATGCCATATATGAGCAATAAAGTGTATATCCCGATGTTTCAATGCTACTTTTGTTTTGTTTCATTGGCTGCTCACCTATGCAGATCCTGGCTGGAACTGACGACTGGCTTATCCAAAACGACACCCAGGAGAGCACAACCAGCAGGATTGATGGTACATATGTCTCGAGTATGAAATAAAAGATGTTTCTCTTGAGTTCAAAGTGAAACACTAGCTTTGGATAACGCCCTGTGGAAAGAGGAAAAAACAAAGTATTGAGAGGACTGATCACTAAAGTGACATCTGATAGTGCATTTTGGAGAAAAAAACCTTTAAATTATTAGCCTGCATTATTTTTGTTTCACTTTATACATTCTCAAGTGCTGTCAAAAACAGGCTAATTTTTCACTGTACATTACTGCGCAGTAAAAGTTTAACAAATAAGCTTGAAAAAATACCTCTAACATGAAGATTCTATATTGAATTGGATGAAAATGAAAATCAAGTATGACAAAAATCAAGTTCTGCCCAGCCACCTCACGTACAAAGCTTCATTGAAGATGTCTTGACCCGGGGATTCAGCAGGGATTAACAAAGGAAGAACTAAATCCACTACTGCACAGAAAGGACATTTCATCACGTAACATTAGGCAAGAAGAAGAATTTGGATTTATGTGTAAATGTAGCCATAGCTATTCATAAGAGCTACCACAATGAGCTACTACATAAACCAACATAACTACTATTATAATTTTATAAAGTTAACATGGATCCATATATTTAACTGCCACACATCTGATTTGTTTTGCTTTTATTTTCACTTTCTATTGCTCAAGATATGAAATGAAAGAATGAAAAATACTTTCTCTGGTACTGCTCACCTAACCCTCATACTCCACTTAGCAACAAGCCACACATTTGCCTCATCCCCGATTGCTTTTTCTATATGTTACTGCATTGCAGCATCGGTGTTATTCTCAGCAGTGCAGCTGCCATGGCCCAAATGYCTTCTTTATAGAAACCACAAGTTTGGGCCAACATCATCAGAAATAGATAGGAGATTCCTGAGGGATTAGCGCTTGGAAAGAAAAGCTTGGATCTGCCTTTCAGCTTACTAGTTGTGCAAAAATCAGTGATGTTTGGGCAACTGCAGCACAGGATATGAAACATATCTGTCTGATGGACCAAAATAAAGCAAAATAAAAATTTGTCTTTYTATTAATTTAATTTGCATCACGGACTTTTTATTCAGCAACTCAAAGTTCAAAATTAAGCAATAAAGCTTTTAACAAAGTTCTTTGATTAGTACTTGTATCAAAATATCAATGAAAGCGTAATGCGTACACTGTAGTCAGATGGCTCTGGTTTCATCTATTTTTATGCAACAAAAGATGATCTTTGGAACCCCTGTTTTTTCTAAAGCTGCACATTGTGAGTCGGGACTGAACTATACTGCTCTGAATGCACTTTACCAACAACAGTACGTACAAAATGAGGCTATTTCTGCATCTCTCAGATGCACTTTGAGACACAAAGTCAAACAAGAGCACTCTTAAAAGCTTGAMGTTTAAGTAATGGATGTCAAGAAATACCTTATTGCTCCCAGACTAGAAAATGGATAGTTAAATTTAAGGTTTTAAAAATACTGTTTAAATTGCAACCAAAAAACAATAAAATTCCATAGAAGTCTTAAAATCAGAAGGGATCTTTAGGTTRCCCAGGCTGACCCTATTTGCAGGCCATTGCATTTCTCTAAACTCTCTCAGAAGTCATTTATCACTGAGAATGATGCGGTGCCCAGAAAAGGGGCTGAAATTCCTGGATAKGGGCACCTGCAGGTGCTCATGGTTCATTCCTGCAGCTCCTCTACATGGAGGAAAACCCTCAAGGAACTAATGCAGAATAGTTGTACAGCAACTGTCTTTTCATAAACTCCCTGAAACTATACTTTGGTTCATCTTAACATAAAACTGTGTATGTACATAGGCAGTTAGTTCAAAATACTCAACTTGGAAGACACGCTTTGCCATTCTGCTCTAACTTCTTAGTGCAGACAAGCCTTTTGAATGTTCGCTGATGTTATTTTTCCTGCTGCCATACATTTACGAAGCAATACAATTAACAAAGAGAAACAGAGATAGAACAGTCTGTAATCAAGTAATTTTTTGGTGAATAAAGTGTTTCTCTAACCTTAAAGTTTCCTGCTTGCCAGGTTCCAAAGACACATCATGAATATGATAATGATRGTGTCAACATTTCTCTAAAGAGCTCAGAAAAGCTTTTATAACAGAAAATGTGAGACAAACTATATAGAATTCATCTGAGCTCCTATAATAAACTGGAGGAAGAAGGAGGCAAGAAAAGGTATGCAAAGGATACTGAGTATGTTAAAGAAATAAGCGATGGCACAAAATAAGGTTAGGGAATTACTATAACTTTCTTCTTACATATGCTTACCAAATGTCATATATTTAAAAATAGTGAGAGTCTCTACCCCTATTATGGTAAACACATGGGAGACAGCAGAGGATGTGCAATCACCTCACAGCATTGCCTTTGATTTGCAAGTCAAAGACTGCGATGCCATCAGTCAAGGCAGATCCAGAGTGAAGCGTAGGATCATGTAATCCTGGGCTTGCTTTACCAAGTTAACTCGGGTATGATCCACGTTGACTCTGGAAAACTATCAGGTCTTCCCCTCACTTTATTACTCACAAATTTGAACAGCAGGTAATAGTCTTTCCTCAAGCTCTCTCTACTGCTTTAAAAGCAAGTACCTGGGAAGGTGGAGGTGAAGAAAATAACATCTCAACTTTCATTTTTACTGTCACAAAAGTCACACCAGCATAAACTTCCTTTCCAAGTGGCTGAGCAGGTCTAGGGTCTGAGAAAGTGCAAGAAAAATCGGTTTATACTTCTTTATGGCTTGGCTTTGAAATCTGACTGTTGATTTTGGCTTCTAAAAGTACATCCTAATTTACAGCCCTGGTCATCTGATAATATTATATAGCTAGGACAATGATAATGACAGTTTTAATAATGTGACTGTCACAGCACCCCAAGAGAACAGATGAAAAACTAAACCTGGGTTTCTTATCTCATGTAATCCATTTTTTGATTATGCCAAAAATCACTTTATGGTGTGTACTCCTGGCTGAGCAGGGCGAGCATCTGCCCCTCTGCCCCTTCCTGCTCCCCACTGCTCTGCTCATGGTCACAGCGGATGAGCCTGGAGAGGGAGTCCTATTTTATAAAGGGTATCAACCGTCTGCATTTCCTTTCTAAGTTCCACTCCTGCTACAGGACAGGAGCATCTCTCCCACACTTATTTCCTGTGGACTTTTTGATGAACTCTACTGTAGTAAGAAAACACTCCACCGTTTACGTAAGCAGCACTTTGGTGTCCTGTCCAGAGGTGTGCAGTCAGGCACAAAGAGCTTATTCTTTTCCATCATGAAATATGGATACTAAACCCCTGGGGTGCCAGCTAAAACCTGCGATGTACATCTCACACAAGGGCATCAGTGCAACCCTACCAATGCAACTCCTCCTCCTGTTTTGTTTTTTTTTTTAATCTTTTAAGGCCCCAGTAAAGATTTAAATAGAAATGTACTGTTCTAGCTATGTGCTGAAAATGTTATTTTCAGTATTCTCATTTTTTAAATCTTGTTTAGGATGGGCATATGTTAGGAATGACTAGTTTTTCCCACTTTCATCCCACAAAAAAGTTGTGGAACTGCAACACAACTTCTGACTGATGCAGGATGTATAGTGTGAAAAAATATAGGTAATAAGTTATTACAGCTCCTACTTTATCTTTCCCTCAGAAAATACAGGAACAATTACTATCTTTTGTTCTTCATGGTCCAGATCTTTTAAACTACTTCATCTCCTGTTCTACCTATTTTTCTCCATAGAGAAACTAAGGACAATGAAAGATCATGTCCTATTTCTTTGAGAGACGTGGTTCATCTTCATGAGAATGCTTCACAAAAGATGAAGCTTGAAATCCAGATTTCCTAAGCATTAGATAAAGCATTCCACACAGTGCATCTACGAAAATGCATGCGTCCATCAAGCTTACCATAAAAGAACCTTTCAAGAACAACATACTGAAGAAGGTTTTACACGTTTTTCTGTCTACTTGTGTCTCCACTAAAAATAACTTGCTAAAAGTTTGCAAAGGCCACTTTATGTCTTCATATTCACTCTATTCACTGCATTTCCATATGTTTTTATTTTCCTTTTCCATGCATTTTCCAAAAGTGCTCTCATTCTAAGCTGTTCTGTTGCTTCAACAAATATTATGAACTTCAGAAAAAAATAGTGATGGAAGTTTTTAAACGTCAACTTCAGTGAAAAATACTACTTAAAAAGATTAGAGTAATAAAGAACAAAGAAGAATAAAGCAAAGATCTCAGATAGCAAGTTGCACATAACATGGTCACAGACATTGGTTACAGAACATGTGTACAGAAGTTACATGGTGACCTGCAACTGCTTGGTTCCTATGTGAGGCTCATAAGGGTCATGAGGCAAATCCACACTGCACTTCTGATACGGTTTATAAGCTCTATATGGCAAAGATGATAACAGAAATAGCGACTGGAGAGAGATTATAGATCATGACAGAACTGGTAAAGGAAACGCAATAAAATGCTCAGTGTAGCATACCCTAAGAAAGGAAAACTGAGCATCAGGGAACAGGCTGACTTGTACCTAAGTCTCCTGGGCCTTGTGAAAAGGCAGATAAACCTGCAGGACTGAGCAAGGTAATGCCATTGTTTTGAGAGCAAAACACTGCAACTGATGAACATACTACCTATGGGAGAAAAAAATTCAGCAAAATTAATATAACCTTCATATTTATATGCATTTTGATATTCAAATTGCTGATTATAAATACATTCCTTGCTGGTTTAGATGTGAATTGTCCTGGGGCCCCTCCCCTGGGAAAGAAAGGCTTCCTGCATAATAGAGGCCAGACCTGCACAGCCTCTGCGTTCAGAAGCGCACCCAGCCAAAGAGGTGAAATCCCCGAGGATCAGGATTTTCTATCGAGTGCCCAYGGATCGCACTGACGTGCTGATGGTGCCTGCACGCAGGCATCTGGACACAGGCGCAAGGTCCTATCAGCTCAAATCGAGTCCTTCTTGCTGCTGCTGCTGACTTGGCAAGAGGACTGCAGTAGAGCAAGCGATGCTAGGCAAAGTCGTGGGTCAGCGGGAAGGAAAAGTTATCAGCAGCTAATTATCCTTAAGTTTTAAATGACTTTTTTTTCTTCTTTCTTCAATTAAAGTAAATGGGGATTAATTACCCATCCCTTATTGTGAGAAAAAAGAAAGCATTTATCAAATGGGGATGCACAGGGCTCCTGTGCCTAGTACTGCTCATTAAAAAGTGAATSATTTACCAGAATATACCTACAAAACTTGTAAAAGACTCCAAGCAAAGGCAAAATTGCCAACAGAATTCAAAAGTATCTCAACAATGTTCAACAAAGGTCTGAGTGATGAAAAAAAGGCARTCTTAAAAGAGCAAGTACTTGATGGGGAATCATCAGCTCCCCAAACAGAAAAATTGTATGTCTACTGTAGACAATGCAAAGCAGAATGGGTTAGAAAAGCAACAAGGGAGATCTAGACTAGACACAATGAAGATATGCTCATAGTAACCATCAAAAACATTACCTAGGGAGGTGGTGGTGGAGTACACACATTGAAGGTTTGTCTAACTTACTACTGAAAACATGTGTCAGGCTGTAGATATAGGTGTCCTTGCCTTGGGACATGACAGTAGACCAAATGAATTCTTAAAAGCCTATCCCAGACTTATTTCTATGATTATTTACACAAAAAGCTASAATGTAACAGGCCTTAGTTGTTTTTGTTTTTCCAATACGAAAATCAAGCTCTTCATAGCTATATTTATTGTCTGAGAAGGGAGGAGGGCTGGCTAGACAGCTAAGATAATAACCCAGCAGTCTTTAACGCACATGTTTGGTTTTCCATGAGTCCCAGAGTGTAACAGTATTTGGAGAGGAAATATTAAAGGCACGTAGGAGGAGGTGGTCCCTGCACTGAATTTTACAAAGGTTCAGAATGAAACTGTCCTGTAACAAACCAAAATCAATGCCAAACCCGAGCCAGAAATCCAGATAACATTATTCAAAGCAACTTACTATTAGCTTATTACAATAACATGATTATTACTACGCAAAACGTAGTGTTCTGTAAACAACATTGATCCTTGATGTCCCTTTCTTCACGTCACTTAAGCAGGACTTCTGCTGACTATTACATTTTAATTCTGGCCTTGTCAGTGGGTATGTGAACCTGGGCTTTGCACTGTACAGCCCTCTCTTGTGCAAGAGCTGGACTAGCTGTTTACATGCTCACAGGATCAACTACTGATTGTGTTTCTGCCATATTAGGAAATATTGCACACTGCTTTTTTTCTAGTATCATTAAAGCCTTGTGAATAATAGCTGCTATTTACAAAAAAAMCTTCAAATATTATCATATGTTAAATAAATGTAAATCATCATTTTTCACTTCTAAATTGATACATAGATCTGTATTTTTTCCCCTTTTAGTGCGAGCTAAAGCATGCACTGCTTCCTAAAATATGTGTAGGAAATAACATCTAATTCCTAAAGACTCAATAGAAAGTTAAGAGGATTATGAGATTTCCTTAAAAATGTACTGCATAGCCCTTCATAAYGTAGCTTTCTGAACAGGACAACTGAAACAAACAGATATGGGACATTTCCAAGATGCATACATGAAATCATTTTTAAAATAAAACAAAGCATCTTTTAACTTCATAGACTTCTTACTACCAATATAATGTGAGGAAGACAATATCAGCTACTAGAAGGAAAAGCACAGTTCATCTGACTATGCCTTTGGCTACACTTCAGTTGTAATTGGGAAAAGGTTTTGGGTTTTTTTCTCCTTCTGGATTCTGTGATAGAAGGTGATTTAGAAGTGAGCAGTTTTTTCCTTCCTCTTTTCCTCTATGGTGAACAGGTCCTAATACCTTTCTGCCTTCTGGGCAGAATAGCTTTAAAAGATTATTTTCCTTTGCTTGAACCTGATGCTGTTTAGCCAGAAGCTATAAAGAGGTAAACAGATGCCAGTTATGTAAGTAGCAAGATAATCGTGGTCCTGGAGCCTGCTATTTGTCTTTCATTTCTGCGTCTATATCCACTTAGAGAACTTTGACTGTTAGCCTGATTTAACGTCCAAAATTAGACTGCCAAGTTTCTCTGCGCTGCATTGCTGAAGCAGAAATTCCTAGCAATGGAATAGACCRTATCTCTGTGATTCAGTTAATAACATATACTCCGCTGGATCTACAGCTTTGAAGGATGCCTGTGTCCTCATTGAAAACACAGTCTTAGGGTTGTCATTTTGGTTTGGGCAGGAGACAAAATGAGCACACCGTCAAGACCAGCAATAAAGGATCCAAAAGCCACTCRAAAGGGAGGCAGTAGGTTTGGCAGGTATCACATAAAACCTTTCAAAACCTTAGCAATAACCAGGTGCAGACTCCTTCATGAGGCCAAATTCAGGAAAAATCAGCTGTTTTCTAACCCTGGCCAGAAGTGCAGGTCTGGGCTGTCCCACTGACCCTTCCTGGGCACAGGGAAGTTAGGCCAGGCAACCTGTACAGTGCTGCCTGTACATTTAAATGCAATTTCCAGGCTCATTCCCTTCAAAAGAATTCTTCCCAATATTACTTGGAAATAGCCCATTTCTTTAACATTCTTTAGATAATGCATAACCTAGAAGAAAATGCTGAAACTGTCAACTTTTGTATTAACAGAGTCCCTGCTGGTAACACGCRGAAGGCTCAACAGACGGTTTCAAGAATATGATCCCAGTAGCAAGGTGCAAAATACCATGCTAAGATGATCACAGAATGGTTACAAGCATATTCTTACCTGTCTCATAAACGGCTTCAGACACTGAAGTAAAGTAGTCCTCTACAGTATATTGGGCTAGTCGGAGTGTTTCCAAACCTCGAACTGAATCATTTCCCCTGGTCCAGTAAAACATGACATCATTGATGTTGTAACCCCCTGTAGAGAGACACAAGCCAATGAAAGTGTTTATTTTGCACAGTAATTAATTTGTGCTGAGCGCAATTATGTTTCAGCTGTTTCTTATTTGTCTGCCTGAAAGTACAACTGAGTATAAACAATGACGTTTTTGGCAGAACATAATGGTTGTTTGCAACAAAACTGCCCCAAAATGAACAGCAAAATCTTATCATTGAAAGCTGCCCCTTTTGGGAGAAAGGAATGCTTTTTTCTATCTTTTACTACAGTATACATGACATAAACTAACAAAAGAGATAAACACCATATGATATTTTAGAGGCAAAACCTATTAAGTGCTGAAGAACCACAGTTTTCATGACCTACAGCACTGCCAGCATCCAGACGGAGCAGCGCGCGTGCCTGGAGCTTGTTCCGCAGCCGGTGGGACCTGCAATGTGGCTCCAGGGCGCTTGGTCCTCCCCTGAGCAGAGCAGAGGGGATACGTGACCAYGGCCAGCTTCGCTCTGAAACTAGGCTGGGTCATGACGTGGGACCACGGTTTGGACATGGAGCTCGACGCACCCTGAGGAGTCCTGGACACCCTAGGAGAACTTCCCTTCCCCTTCAGGCAGGAAACGGGCACTTACATGGGATATGAATCATCTACATACAATTACATACAATATAAAGCACAGCCACAGCTAAAATAAGCTTCATGTTCCCTTTATATTAGAAGGTAGTCAATTTTCAGACTGGCATATATAGCATTAATTCAAGAATATGCTAATGTAATTTACATGTTAAGAGGGAGCATTTGAAGATCATTTAGCACACTTAGATTGATCACTCTTGTATTTGACAGACATATTGCACATTTTAATAGCTAAGCTTAGGGACAGAAATATGATCCCATGACTATTTTTAGATTCCACTCARTTGTACCTAAATTACATTGAGAGAAAATAATGCATTACATTGCAAAAGTGTATACATCTGCAAAAAGAGCAAAGCTCTAGAATCACAGAAATAAAAGAGCATTTTCATATTTTTACGTAAATAGCTTTGATTCTTTTACATTAGGCAGGAAAAACAGGAGCTCAGAAATTTAATTCACAGAAACACTGTCCTGATTAGCACTTAGAGTGAAAATTTCACCTGCAAATTCTTTTTCTTGAGTCTCCAAATGTAGATCTTGTTTTCACTGTCACAGGCAGTTTTCCAGAAAAGTGTGACTAGGGCTCTCTGCTCATTATCACATTTATAGTAATTAAGGCCAAAACACCGCTGTGCTGAAAGACTAAGCCAAAAGCACAGGTGCACAAGCCAAATTCCGGATCCGAAAGTACTATGTATGGGAAATTTCCTAGACCAGGCTGGTGAAAAACAAAAGCAGTGTCCCATAAACCAATGGCCGCACTGTCATCAATCCAAATAAAATGCCTGCAGAAGCAGACTTTCAGGCAAGTCTCCAGGCACAAATCCATTTTACTTCTATTCAGTAAAACTTCACTACAGATGATTCGGATAACGTCCAAAGAACTGGAGTGTACTACAGTAGGCTCTTATCTACCTTCATCGGATATTGACTCTCCCAAGGAGCTGGAGGTGTGGACAAATTCTTGATGCTCAGATAGTGATAATAAACATACCCCTAAAAGGAGGTAGTTCTGCTTTTGCAACTATTCATTTCCCAAAGTATTCTGACTCGCTGCAGAGCTATCAGATTTTGGTAGTCTTTCATATGAAAACACTTTCTAACACTAATTTCATAACTTGACGTGAGGAAATTGGATCAAGATAATCTTCCCAACATTCAGGAAAGTTAAATATCACCATATATCACTGTATAAAGTTATTTATGTTTTTTTCAGAGGATTAGTACTTCATAATTATAGAAAGTTTAAAAGACTTACATTGACAAGATCCTTAAGCTTCGCTATTGGCTTTCATAAGTAAGCTGTTCTTTTTACATTACACTGAATTCTAATTCTTCAAGCTTGAAATGTCTTACTTCTATAATTTATTGATACAGTATGAGCAACAAATGTCAACAGGGTTAATAACATGAAGAGTCAGTTTGGGATTAAACATTCATAATGTCTAATACAAATGAGTTTCTTTAAGTTTCTGACACTAATTTTAATTTCCCCTGATGGTCAAGCATAAGTTAAAAGCTATTACATGCCCCTTCATTGAATAAAAGCTAAAGGACAAGTTCAAAAAGGGAATAAAATTTCATAGATGAACAAAAAAAATGAACAGGAATCTGGACTGGAGGCCTGAGGAAACGTCCTTCAGCCCCTGGATTCACTGTGACTGAAGGGTGCTGCTTTCTGCCACGAGGTGAAGAGCCAGAACCGCCCTCTGCAGCTCTGGGACACGAGCCCCTCAAGTGCGCAATGTCACCTCTCGTGCATCAATGGAGACCCAGAGCAGCAACTCCCTCTTTGTAACAGGCGTGTGTACCATCTCCTAAAGCAGTGCAATAACCGGAAAAGGATCATATCATAACCAGCAGAAAACGTCATTGGAAGGTGCTTATCTTGTACAAAGTATAAGTCAATTAGCACTAAACTGCTACTAATTGAACAGTATGTTGTAAAGGCTACCAGGATTTTTTTGTGTGTATGTGTGTATAATCTGCAATAGCAACGTCTTCCAAAATCCCTTCCGTGATAATAACCTGTCATTTTGTCTTTACTCTTGTACTCATTTATCAGGAAGCCTAACACCTTGTTTCAGCTCAAATATTTGCTTTTTCATTTATACACATCTGTGTTTTTGTAGATGTGCATGCATGCTTGCATTTACAATTCCTAACTCCAGGCAATAGCATTTACAAGCAATATTCTAGGATGCTGTCATTATCCATCTATAAACCACACAGTTTAGCCCATGGGGGAGCCAACACCATTTGTAGTGTACTCAAAAGAAAGTAYTACAGTGCGCTAAAGGACAAGGGCCACCGCTAAAGGCATATTCTTCTTGCACTCTTTGTTTCTAGCTGCTTTTCCTCAAAACTAAATACCAATGACAGGAGAACATTTGAGAGAGATTACATGACAATATTTTCCTTTTAGACAGGAGACACTTGTGTGTTGTTTGAAATAACAGATGGAATCGCTCTGAAAAAATATTTATTTTTAATTACAGAGGGAATTCCACTTTTTTTTTAATCTTGTCAAATAAGTTAAAGTTCCTGAGGGACATATTTCATTCTGAGGCCAGAAAAAAATACTAAATTAGTCACTAAAACATGCTGTTGATGTAAACTTATATATACTGTTCTACTTAGCAATATGTTCTTTCAAACAAAATTATCTTGGAGAGGAATCCAAATTGCTTTTTGTTTTACAGATCTTATCCTTGCAAAACTGCTGATTCTAGAGGAATTACTGGACAATAAAAGTTTGGGCAGAGATTCCCTTTGTGCTTCAGTCCAAGCTCTGTAGCAATCTGGTAACTGGTCATTACCATCAGGAAACAGAGAACACACCACACTTCTGAAATGCTGCAGACCTGCAGAAGTTCCGGAAAACCTGCCAAATGTATTTCCTCAGATTAGAACATACATTTTCTTCTAACAGGATTAGATATCCTTTGATGTTGTCCAATGCAAAAATATCTGAGAGCCTTATTCATACGTATAAGAGCAAAAAATTAAACATGCACTGTTGGTTATTTGCTGGCACTGCATCTTTACAAGCATTAAAAGTGAATATTTTAATGAAAAAATAGGATATTGTTTGATAAAATGAGAATCTAGAACAGGATATTCAGTCTCAGTGATGACATTTTTTTCCCAGGGCACTGGCACAGAGGCAATTAAATAAGTCACAGAAGGTTCTGTGTATATCCTCAGAACAGAAGGGTCTATGCAATTACCTTCTTTCAATATGAAGACAGCAAATTAATTAAATACGAACTCCATCCTAATTCTTTGCTTTCTTAAGGGAGATATGCCTTAAGAAAGAAATTATATAATATCTAGAAGAAGGAAGAAAGGCAAAAGTCAAATAAAACAATTGATTTTCTTGGCTCCGCTAGGAAGCATCTGCTTGCAGAACAGCTCGTGAAGACCACTACAAGACCTGTGCAGAACAGAGGGCAAAAGCAGGTCTGCAACCTTCCAAATTTTTATTTAATACTAATATTTCTGTGCCTTGCCATGCTATTTTCACTGAAGCCTCAGGCATTTATCAAGTATACAGGCACTATTGGAATTCCATAGGAAATGGTCATATACTGCCCCCTAGCATCTGAAAACCCCAGGCTCCTTCGCAATAGGAAACATTCTTCAGCCCTTACTACAGATCACATTTACTTTGCTAATTGTATAAAAATAATAGCAGTAAAGCCTTACAACTTTCCAGTTGCAAAGTGCACGTCTGCTTGTCCATTGGATATTTGGTCAGATCCATGCTGCACGCAACAGTTGTGGTTATCCTGGGAAAAATAGAGAATTACTAATTATTAATGGGAAAACATGTTCAGCATTACAGTTAAAAACAAACCATGTGAATTTTCTGAACTAATATTTGTAGAAAACTATATCTACTAATAGGAAAAAAAAATAGTATTTACCAATATCAACTAACTGCACCCAGAGTGGGAACCAGCCACTCCAGAATATTTCGATGTAGTATCAACCTCAAAACACTGTGACCTTTTCTCACCTACAGCATACATTTTAGTTGATATATTATGTTTCAGAAATTTGTCAAGTCTATCAAAATCTATTACAAAAGGTAGCTTGAAATGAAGCAGGTCAACCCGTCACTTCCCTTCTTCAGGGATTAATTCATTGAGAAACAACTGCCTCAGCAAAAGGCATCTCCTGCATTTGGTCTATGTAAAACAAAAGGCCCAATCGAGGGAGGAAAGTTATTTAATAACGCAATCATATGGGTCAGACACATCATATATTTATAAAACCTTCCAAAGCCMCAACACACAAAGCATATGAATCACACTAACCGGGACAGTTTAAAATACAAGCAAAAGTCAAAAATAAGCCTAGTATGTGGTGTTTACATACCGTATGGCATACAGGACCGTTCCATTAGGATATATTCTAATAAGACGGTTTTCAACAGTGATATCATGGAGAAAGGACTTTTTGGAATCAACTATGAACGTATCCGGGACCCAAAGCATTTCCACAAGCCGACCATCGAGACTTAAACTCTTATTACCATCAAAACAGAGCCTCTCATCAGTCCATCGCTGCCGTAGAAATATGGTAGCTGTATAATCCTGAAAGGGAGAGAAACAACGACGACAAAAACCCAAGAGACTCGCTCATACACAGCAAGGCACTTTTTTTTTTTAAGTGCACAGAATGAGCTGCTGGACACATAACAGCCTGCAACTTTGCATGTCTCGCTCTTGAACACCAGCCCTCAAAGAGCAGCTTTACTAGCTCTTTTACTGCCAAATGTTCCAGCACTTGATGTGTGGCTGACATCATAAAGAAATATTATCTCAAGTAGATTTTGTTCTTCTGGCCCAACTGAATTTAGAGTAAATGGCTGGGGCCTCATTCGGGGGATATAAATCAACTGACGTCAGAGTTTTGTCAATGGACAATCTGGCTCTATAAATCTTTAGACTTTAGAACAATTTGTATAAGTGGCTGTAAACATCATTTGGCTTACATAAACCAATAGGCAATTTTATATATGGAAAAAGTTGTATGTATTCTGATGCAGAATACATTAAATATGAGGCATTAAATATGCCTTATAGCCTTACATCTTAATCACTACGCTTCTTAGTCACTTTTTAATCAACTTTTGATTTTACAGGGTATTTTTATCAATATTTTAAATTCACCTCAAGTTCTGACCTTAATTTCACCTTTTTAGTTATTAATAGCTAAATACTAGCAAAGTATACAACACATTTGAATATTCAGCAGTCCTAGAAGACTGAGTAATGGAAAAGTGTGGCAACAGTGCCTAACGATAAAGGACAGTATGTGCATGCATTTTTCCCTTCCCCGTATAAAATATCTGATTAACAAGTTTTGTGTTTCTGTGCACCAAAGTTGGACCTTTAATTAGAGGAGTATACTACGCTCCTTCGTTCAAAAAGGAATACTACAAATCTAACAAAATACATCTTGGATAAAAGTGAGGGGAGAATGTAGGGAGGCTGGGGCCAAATTCTTCTTGGTGGTGGCCAGTGACAGCACAAAGGGTAATGGTTTAAATCAAAATACAGGAGGTTCCCTGCCCATGTGAGGAAGAACATCTTTACCATGAGGGTGATGGAGCCCTGGCACAGGCTGCCCAGCCAGGCTGTGGAGGCTCCTGCTGGGCAGATCTTCCACATCCGCCCGGCTGCCACCCTGTGCCCTGTGCTCTGGGGGTCCCTGCTGACCTGGATGATCTCTAGAGGCGCCTTCCAACCTCAGCCATGCTGTGACTCTGAGGCAAAATAGTATGAATTGAGCTGTGGCTAAACACACCGAGAGCAACTTGCTTCAGAGGCACACGTGAAGGTGTTATCTCYGATTTTCCAAAATGCATGGGAGCTGAGACATTTCATTTCAAAAACAATTACTGTTCTATATGCCTTTCATTGAGAAGGTTAATACTGGGTGGCAGATAACTTCTGGTTTTGACATGTTTGACTTGCATCTACTAGACTAGAACGTCTTTGAAGTACTAGGCTAGAAACTAGCCATTTTTAGCAAATTGGTATTTATTATAGTGTAAGCACTATAGCCACCATCTGCAGTTGAAAACAAAATTCCATCTCCTAATATGCAGGCAATAGAGCACTGACTATACAAGGAGAAAAGCCTCAAAGTCCCATTGCTAGCCAMTGGAAATACAAAACCTTATCAGTTTACACACAAGAAAAAAAAACAATGATACCATGTTTATTTCTGATATTGTATCAATGCTTGCAATATCCAGGCTCATTCCAACGGACACAGGACCATCTGCAGAAAAATAAATAAAAGTCTGAATCCAGCCCACACTTCTCTAATACTCCATGTTTATGATTAGAAATTGCCATAAAAATCTTCCACAGTACCTTCCATTTTTTCTATTCTCCCCCCAATAAAGTATTTCTTAAATTTAGATTAAGAAAAAAATATGGACTTCATATCAAAAATGTACCTAGATGAAATTTTAGTTCAGTAGTCTTAGCTTTTACTTTCTTAGAAATAAAAACCATTAGGGAAAACGCTGCACAGCAAGGTGCTGAAGGTACAATCCCCATGGCACATCCTGTGCTCCAAGGTGCAGAGCTGTGGAAAGAATTCTCCTAGTTGCAACATATGGTCCATCAGATGCTGCAGACTAAGGAGTTGCTCCTGGCAGTTTCAACATGGTTAATATCCAGATGGGATATCTGAATGTCTTTATTTACATCCTGTTTAAGAGCATATTGTCAATTTTGTGTCACTGCATTTAACAAACCTCTTTACTTTTGTCCCTTAGCATCTTGTTCATGGTGCGAATACTTGCATTTGTAAAGGAATGCCAGTCCTTTCATTGTCCTCTTAATAAAATTAAATGAGGTTAATATTCAATGTGATTAGATAAGGTGTTTACCTTATCTAAGTAGCTGTCATGATGTCATGGTAATGTTGGTATGCTCACTCTCATAAAAGAAATAGTCTTTTAAAATAATGCACCAACCTTGCAACAATAGCGCATAAAATACCGTGACTCTAACAGAGTTAAATGCACAAGTAAAAATAATACACTACCTACAGTTCAATGAAATATTCCTTTTGTTCACATGATTTTCTATTTTGTTCTAGAGTGTTACAGGGTTTGTTAACAAGAGTGACTCACTCCACTTCGATTTTTCCAGTGCATTTAGTTTCCTACAGGGCTTTTTTTTTTTTTTTTTTTTTAAGAAAAATACATTATGTGACGTGACTTGAAACATTAAGACGGGCTTTCCAACAGTCTCCAACTTAATTGTTGGTATGAAGATACAAAATGTCCAAACCCTTTTTAGTAGAAGTCATCATCAATTCTATTTGGTCCTATCAGAGACCTTTAGACAGCTGTGTATCTTTGTTAACACACTTTGCAGATCAGAAGTTGGTGGAGATAAAGTTATTTGGAAAAGAAAATGCTAATAAGAGGTTATTTTAATATAGTCAAATGAATGCAAGTAATATGGGAACAAATATTACAAGCAATAGCTAAGGGCCAGAAACTATACTGGCAAGCAACATCTTTGAGAAGGATTTAGGGGTTGTCACGGATAATCACTTCAACATGAGCTTTCAGTATTATGCTTTAGCAAAAGCACTTTTGCAACAGAGARCAATGCACAGAATTAAGTTACCTTGCAGCATAGACTGCACCAGACTATTTTCGATTATTGTGACCAGTTTTGTTTTCAACATTTCAAAAATTGTGTAGACAGCAGACAGTTCAAAGAGAGCAGAAAACAGAGATGAAAACTCTTAAAGGTGAATAATGAAGTTTTCCAATGGAAAAATTAAAGAGCAGAATTTACTCAGCTGCTCAAAGAGAAGGCAGATGGTGCTTGACCRACGTTAATAACTATGCAGAAAAAACATCCAATAGTGGAGTCACACATATTTGTTGACAAGGCAAAGCAAGACCCCACTTTTGGGGAGCTGAATGTACCTGACCTTGAGTCCATGAAGCAAGATATTGCTCATGGCAAAGCTAAGGAATGCAGTCTTTTAAATGTGGCTTAGAATAACCAACTTAAACCTGACACTTTCCTGTGCCACTTGAAAGCAGCTTCCGTATTCAAGTGTATTTAGCTGTGACCTTTTTGCAGTCTCTCACTTAATGAAAACTCTCAAATTATCACATTCAATCACAGAACAACAAAAAAAAAACTAATTGTACCAAATTTACAAGACTTTATGCATCTCTTAACGACTCTCTGAACCTGACGCAAGGCTCACTGAAATCAGCAGCTCATTAACTCCAGAGGGGTTTGGCACTGCACCTCTGTTGCTGCTCTGCAGCCGTTCCGCAGAAAAAATGATGCTAAAAATCAGATGTTCCTTGTCTTGCTGAGATAAGGAGTCAGAGTTACATAGCAGAGTTAAAGAAAATAGCCATGCATTCCTAAATCCCTYATGTCAGCTTTTCTACAGGAGGCTTTCACTATCGCACTGACCAGTTCAGACATGATTACATTAATGGGTATTATCTACTACTACAAAAATACTTTATATTCATTTCCTAAGAATGGGTAAAATCATTCTAGATTAAGGAGGTTTTTCTACTAGATTAAATTATCTTTTTAAAGCTTGCTATAAAAGTGAACAGATAGCACGGTAAGTTCATTAAAACTTGATCTAAGACTCATTTGAGGCACAGCACAAGCAGCAGAATTAAAAGATGCGGTTAAGAAAAGGGAACATTCTTAATATCATATTAATATCAACACTAATTCAGATCAAAGCAGAATCTAAGAATAAAATCCAGCTGGCACTTTGTGTAATAAACTGTGCAGAAGTATCCCATTAATTAGCAACCAGCAGGTGCCAGCTAGCATGGACAAACATAAAACATTCAATCAACTTTACTTGTCTAAACACTTTGAAATACTAAGTCTGACTCCACCTCATRTAACTTTAGGCATCTAGTCTAGGTGGCCAAGACATATGTCCTGTATTGGGCATAAATGGAAGAGTTCAGTAGCAAGGGGAACTATGTGGGAGAGACCACTGTGAAACAAGGTGAAATTCATCTGGGATGAAAATTTAGGAAATCTGGGAAATTTAAACCATATAGAAAAAAATACAAATTTTCTGTTGTTAAGTATAGTCACAATATCCAAAAGAAAATTAATGTTTTCTTTAACTTTTTCTCATTAACAGCATTGGTCAAATTGCATCCATCATCTGCTAGTCTCTACACAAGTGGCAGAAAAAACCCTGGCAAATGAATACTGCATTAAAATAACAACTTACTAGCTGCCATGATATTTCCTTGACCAGTAAATATTTCCATTTCCCCTGGGTTTAGGAAAAAAGAGGATCCTCATTTATGACTGCTCATACATTATGCTTTTTTTTTGAGGAATAAAAATCCTTTTTGATAAATATTAAGTAATTCAGTGTCACAGATATGCCAAGAGCCTGATTTCATCTTGGTGACAAGCATCATGTTAAAAAAAAAAAAAAAAAAAGAAAAAAAAAGAATAAGCTTTCTGCCTAAACTGAAGGATAAAAAAAGAAAACACAAACCAATAAAGAAAAACCAACAACAAACGACTTCAAAAGTGATGAAGACATTAACCTCGTACCCATCTCACACTTGATAAACCCATGTGTCAGTATTCCATTATAGCCAGTTAACATTAAGGTCAAAGCACTGTGGAAGTCAATGAAGAATACAATCTAGTTTTATGACTAATTTCTTCCAGTATATTTCTTGGATATCATACATACAAGCAGGAATGCACTTAGTTTGAAAACTGGGGAATTTCAGGCTCCCTGAGGGGACCCAACTGTCCAGAAGAGGAGCGAGGCAGACCCAGGCAACCAACCACAAGTGTGATAACCAAACCAGCCCCTCCCGCAGTTTGGTTTCACTGGGTTTGACGGGCTCCTCCAGCTGCGCTCTGCCCTCAGCCAAGGCACCTCACCAGCACACCGAGGCGCTGAGCTCCTGCTCCGACCCTGACAGGACTCACGAGTTAGGGAAGAACCTCCATCTCTGGGCTGTCCAATCCATAAACATGCCCCGAGCACAACTGAAAAACAGGATCTGACCCATCACGAAGGGCACTGGTGCACTTAGTACTTTAATAGGAAGGAAAGTAAGACRCAGATGTGCTTCTTGAACTCAGCGCAGGCTCCAGGAAGGTTAAGTCTCAGGCTTCCCCCTTCCCACAGGCAACACCAGGGCAAGCAGACCCAGTGGGACAGTTAACTTCAGGTTTAAAGCTCTTACTGAATGTGTTTCTGAATGAGGTGGCATCCAAAGTTCAAGAAAATGATCAAGAAAATTAATTAAAGCTTTTAGGACATTATTCCGGTATGTTTCTGTGCTTCAGCATACACACACTTGGCTCCCATTTTAGGTAAACCCTTGCATGCACTTCAGACATGCAAGTATATACTTCAGACAGTAAACAAATCTATTTTAGTGTGAACACGCATAATATGTCCTTTTCTGTTTATGCTTTCAGTAACAGGCGTTTCCTTATCAACATAAATCAACACTCATATATTAGTATCATGAGAACTATGCATGCGTTCATATTAACTAAACATTTCTACCATTTCTACAAACTTTATCTTCTTATTCTTCACTTGTTCTTTAGATTATAGAGTTCTAGACCGGACTTTTATCTTACAATATATTTTTGATTGCCCAGGCTCTTATTCTTTATAGGCAATTAGCATACTACAGCAATAAGTTCACACAGCACATTCACCCAGTAAGTGACTAAACTGATATTTAGCAGCAATACTGTAGCCATCGATACAATTCTTAAAGTCAGCTATACTTAATCTCCTTCAGACCAAGAGCAGATATAAAGTACACCAGCTGCAAGTAGATAATATCCACAGAAATAAGCACAATATTAYGTGGAACAAAGATACACTAGCTATGGTCACGCAGATCAGTGTAATCCACTGACTTCATAAGCTGAGGATATTGGTAGCTTTCTATCTGAGAAGAGSCCTCGCCTGCCCTAGACCTCCGCTTAATCCGGGCTGCTGCCCCCTTGCTTGGGCTGGGCAGATGGCCCGTGTGCTTGGAGGGGGCTTTGTCACCTCGGAGAGGGAGCCCCTCTCAAAGGACACATGAAATCGCAAATCGCTCTCAAATCATCTTTGGATCTGCAGATCCAAAACTGGGATCAACACTTCCTGGGTCACTGTTAGTTATTCCTGCAGAACATCATTTCAATATAGAAGTTATTCCAATAGAAATGCCATGCCTCAACATCCAGCTCTGCATTTAAAGATGTCAGCAGTAAAACTTACTTTTCAGACTGAAGTAATACAGCTAATATCTATCCAGGACTTCTGAGAGAAGCACACACAGCAACCCTGACCCGTCTGAAAGGGCTCGACCTGCACTGCACATGGCAGGTTGATTTGTGCTTGTGCTCCTCTGGGATTTCCAGATAAACGCAGAGAGTCCTTAAYGCCGGCCTGGTCAAAATTCCCAGGCAGCAAAAGGGCAACTGCCTGACAGTGACTTAGCACTGCTGCAGCTGACAAGAAATTATGCTCAAATTAAAAAAAAGAAATTCACAGCACGAGAGTGCCTGCGTGTTAGTCTCAACATAATTTTGCAGTGAAAGCCGCTTTGCAGTCTACCAAAGCACATCTATCACAGTGATGTAAACACATCCTTAGTATCACAAAGAGGTGACAGATCAAATATCTGTATGTGCATTGGTCACTAATGTATTTTCTCATAATGCATTATCTTAAATGAAAAGTATTACCTTTATTATAATTATTTTATTATGAATATTTTGATTTCCCAATGACCATGTAAATAGCTTAAAATAGTTGTGTCAACCATTGAGACAATTACAATAAAACCAGAAAATAATGGTTTCTGATAATATTTTACGAAACCGATTCATAAATTACACATGCTGTGAACTYKTCTCAAACAGGCGGGTCACCTCTCCGCATGGTTGGATAGCAAGAGGTAACKGCATGGTCTCAGACCCTCGAGACAGTGTTTTTCAGGGATTATATAAAGCACTATGGAAGCGTTCGTTTAAAAGCCCCAGTGTTTCTGAACAGAAGAGCCATTGCCTGACTCCCAGCTCATTTTCTGGCAGGCAATGACRCCGTGCACTGCTTCAACTCGGAGGTTACTTTCTGTTCAGAGCTCTGCAGTCCCCCAGGAGGAAGGATCGGCCTTCCCCTTCCCCACAGCTCCGGAATATCCAGTGCACTGGTSTGATTCAGGCAAGGCAGGTGTCTGTGCCCAGACCTGAGGTGCATAAGGCCAACAGGGCAGCGGAAACCAGCCTTAGCACAGGAGATGGAGTGATTCTGCCAACACACCATATGTGGCCTCCCAGACTCAGGAATGGCCCTTTAGGTTAATTTTCCCTCACAATTCTGCAAGGAGCCTCCAGTGAACTTTAAGGACAAGGAAGATTTAATAAATAATTCCCCRGTGATCTTCTGGTGGGGCACGCAATACTTCACAGTGGGGCTGGCAGGTGCTTTGTGGAACAAATTCTAAGTCGCTAGAACAAAACATACAGTTTGTTCTATGTTCAAATAAAGTTTGGTATTGTTGTTATTTGGGAACGTAGGGCACATTATGTGGTTTAATAGGTAGGGTATTACACTGAAGACATAGTATGGACATCTTACTTGTGAATAGCCAGAATTTATAAAGGTCACTTTAGCCCACAAAAAAACATTAAGCTTTCTCATATCACAGGAAAACCTATATCCTCATATCAACCAGTGCCAAACATTCTAGGAAAAGGGAAAGGAAAAAAAAATAAAAAATAAAGAGAAAGAAAGAAAAAGATATTTTTTCAGATAGCATATTCAGATACAAGAGACAGCTTTCGCACTCACCATCAAAAAAGGGACGCAGATACTTGTTGTATCCTTTTATTATTTTGTGTATAGCTGGAGGAAGAGCTTCACTTTTTCCTTCGGCTTCAGAAAGTCGCATTAACCTAAAAGACAGAAGTGACAGTGCTTTGAAGAGCAGTTATCAGCTACAGTAGAGATAGCATTCCTAATCAAGTGCTTTTCAACATTAAGACTGTTCATAAATTCTGCTTACCAGATAACACACCTTAAAATATTCATATGCTTCTATTTCACAGTTCATTATAAAGAAAAAAATCTAGGAAGAAAAACAGACTTAATAGAATCATGGCAATCTTTCTTTTGGAAAAGTATTACTCTTATACCCCTAAAGTTTAGGATTGCTTAATATTTCATCCTAAACAGTAGTTTAGTCTCAATATTTTTCAAACAACTAGGACAGCATTGCTCTAATCCAGGAAAGTGGAAGTAGCACTGACTGTTTATTCCAGCATTCAAAATTAAGCTTCTTTTCATATAATGAAATACATTCAATTTAGCTCCTAGAGAGAGACAGAGGCTAGCCTGAAAGATTAGTGCATAAAACCCCTTTGGAAAGGCTGCTTTTACAGCACCGTTTTTAGAGAGGCTGCAGAAACAATCCCACAGAGCAAAGCAGCAAAGGGCACTAAGACCACAGGCCATTATATCCCAGACCAACTGCAATAGACCCCACAGAARTCAAAAAGTCACACATAAATAAACCAAGACTTAAGAAAGAAACATGCCCAGTTGCTGTTTCTTCTCCACTCTGGTCACTTGAAAATTTTTTGTTTGCTTTTAATAAACAAAACAAAAAAACCCCACTTTTGTTTACCTCTGTGGCCAGCAGCCATAGAAGAGATAAGCTGGATTATTAAAAACAGCTACCCAGGAAACAACTGCCCTACAGGAAGGGGCATCATGARCCCCCTCCTAAACTCTGTCTCCCCTATAAGGGTGGTGAGGTAGGACCTTGATTTAGTTGCTAAGTGGGGAAGCAAGTGATTGAATCACATAATGCAGCACAGCTGGCAGAGTGTGGCCACCAGGAGCGAGCTGCTATAAAGGGCCCCGGTCAGTCCTTGCTCCTTCCCAGCCTTGGGGCTGSTTCTGTAGGTGAGGATGAGGAAGAGCTCCTCATTGCAGAGGAAGAGGTGAGTGTAAAGATGCTGTCTTGGTGTATCCCTSTTGGCTGTTCCTGAGCTTGTTAGCTCCTTCCAGAGCTGCACCTGAAACATCTGCCTCCTCTTCTTTAGGCTTGTGCTTCTCTTTGTAAAACCTTTCTCAAAGAGGACTTTATATTTTTTTTAGGGGAAATTTTGAACCCTTTCTAGTAGGAAGCTATGGATTTTTACCAGAATAATCTAGTATCTTAGTTTGACAAAATTTATGTGCTAATTTTGTCATTCTGAATATAAATACTGTGCTTTTAGACATGATCTTTATATTTTAGACATATTTTATATTCCTGTCACTGCTCTATGATGATTTATTTGGTTCTGTTTTCACAGAAGTAGTTGTTTTTCACTAATGGTGCTGTTATATAAGGGTTATGTTTTCTTTCAGCGTTTTCTTCAATATATGGCCATTTATGTTATTGTTAGTGAGATGTTATTGCTTTATTTCACTTTTAGTTAAGTATGGTCTCAATGCTGGGTTTGCAGTAAGGTTTAAAGAGTTTGATGTAAGCGTTTGAAATTTTTTCTACCAAGTTTGAGGTCATGTGAAAAACAGTTAATTTCAGTGAAGTGCAACTATAAATGAAAATGGCAACTTTGCATTGCAAAAGGTAGGAGTATTAAGAACATGCTTGAATTAATTTTCTTGAATACACTGCTTGTAACACACTTCCTGCTTTTGCAATTTACATATAGCTTCAGCTAAGTGTGCAAAGCTTTCTACTATGAGGATATGAGATGTTTTCCTGATAAATATGCAATTGCAAATAGATGAGTTATCCTTACTAGCAGCTATTTTGTTAGCTGCATCCTAAATAATCTTCACTATTGAAATACTCAGGTGCTTTATTTAAGTGCCTTGCCTACTTTTTTGGATTTCCCCATGATCTGTAGCCTCAGGTCTTGGGTTTTGATTTTATATTTCAGAAAGTGGTGTTGGGGCAAGGAGGCCATGAAGTTTCTTTCAGAAGCCCTATAGTGTTTAGTTAATACGGGGGGAACCTGCTGCCCCTGGAACATGGCCAGGCAGAGGTGCAAGGTGCCCCCCGGTGATTCTGGGCCCCTTCAGTACCAGAGCTCYGGTGCTGAAAGGTGAGGGACTGGCAGGGGTGGCGGCCCTGGGGCTTTGCCTTACCCCAGTACCAGGGAAGGGGCATCCCATGTGCTTCATCACGAGGAGAGGGAGCTTACGGCTGCCCACAGAAAAGTATTTATGRCACATCCCTGTGGTCACTCGGCAGGGCAAAGACAAAGCTGGGAAGGCATTTGACTCCATTTTGCCTAGTATTTGTGTTTTTAAATTTACCTAAATGCATATGTGTTCATATCTGTTTTGAAAATAAGACTAGACATCCTTAAGCATATAATCACTTTTAAAAAGATGTCCCAGCTGTTGAGGGTAGTTTGTGCTTTTACACAAGTCTAAATTTCTGCTTATTTGACAGTTTGGAGTACTTATCTGTTCCAGGATGTCAATGTATAGTGTGGGTTTTAAACTCTTTAGATTTAAGTGTTCACTCTACAGTACATTCAATGAAGGATTATTTGCTTATTAGAATCACTTCCAGCTTTCATTCCCCACCATTCTTAATGAGGAAAAAAATGCAACTCTGCTAAGTTACTGAGATAAGGCCTAAAGTCTTTCATGAATTATGAGTGTCCAAACTGGCTAATCTTTGTAAGAGGCAGGATTCAGCTAAGTAGGTTATGTAAATATGTAGCTGTAATTATAATCTGCTGTCTATATGTCAATGGGGGAATAAGTGTGCTGAATGGAAAATACTGTAATAAATATCTTACCTAAAGAGCATCAACAGAAAAAGGACTTTGAGGCTGCATTGCTGGATGCACATTGTTAGGTGGGACGTGAGAAGTTCCTGTAGCTCCTAAAAGAAGAATAAATTCATTGAGAATGTAATGGTTATGTTTTGCAATGCTTGTTTGTATTCAAACTATAAACATTTTCACTGTGGTATGAGAAGGTGTTGTGTAATGAGTAACTCGAGCCATAACATACTAATATCTGCAAAAAAACTTGGACATGGCAAAATTATGCATGTCTGCATTCCATTTCCTTGCTGCTCTCTTTCACATCTGTCCTTTAAATAGTTAGGAGAAGCAACTGTTTTGAAAAATAACTGTACTGTGGGGAAACTGGGTAGGTTGACTTTTGCCTTTGTTAATGCTGAAGTGCACAAGTAAGAGGCCAGTCTATTCTGAATGTACAGTAATCACCCTGACTCCATACTACTGTCTAAGAGCATGTCTGGTGTATGTGGTATGTATCTCTTCAATGAGGAAAGTTACAACAGATGAAAGAAAATGAGATCTTCAAGCTGTAGATGATCTTTAGTTGTGTATAAGCAATTACCTCAAATCCATTCACATGGATGAAGTTGGGCTGATGCAGGAGTTTCATTTAAACTTGAAACTTTCGACTTTTATCAGTGGTATTCACAACCATACTGATATTTTCAGGTCATCTATTAGCTACATAATCTCTTTCCTGATGTTAAGGAGAATGTATCAATCATGACAGTTCCATGCAGTCATACAACAGATCTGAAATTAACAGGCTGTGCAAAATCTTACTCTTTCACCAAATCACTGAAACTTTTTATACTTGCTTCAAAACTTAAAACCTTGTAAGACTGCTTTTTCCACCCAGAGTCTGCAMGACAGATGTTTAGTGCTAGACTGTCTTGGTATCCCATGGTGTTCTCATAAAATCTATTTTCAATGTCCAAATTTGAGATCTCTTGTGCTTTAGAGTTTTGAAGTCAACTGCTGATGAAATCYGAACAAACTTCATGCAGGTGTTACATTCTTCAGCAGACCAGCATAAGCATTAGCAGACTTTGTTATCCTGAAGTAATTTTGTTAATATATGGCCTAATGAGAACACTATTTGCTGAATTTATTGAGTCTGGTCTTTTTGGTAATTTTGCTGTTTCATGTAAGTGGAAAATGTCTTTAATTTGAAGTGAAAGTGTTTCAATGTCTTTTAAATTAAAAAAAAGCATCTTGGATATGTTAAGCTTATACAGGCCTGGTAAATATTAATGTTAAGATAAATCCCTCCTACACTGACTTGTGCAGAAAATCCAGCATGAGACATGAGATCACCTGCCATGAGGAGCTGCAGGAGAAATGAGCAGATGGTCTTGTCAGAACATTGCCCTCTAAATGTTAATTCTGGAACACAGGGAGCTTGTGTCACAGTATCTCTTGCACGTCTCATTTTGGGTGTATGCTTTATTTGGTACACCATTCTTGGTAATTTTTTGAGATTAATGTTAACTTTCTATTTCTATATTCCTAGGAAATTTCTTATTTTCCAAGTACATCATAAAGCTTCTTTATTTAGCTTTTGAAATGTTACTCTGTCTCCAGATCCTTTAAACTGATTAAAGAAATCTGCATGTTTCTGCATTTGGACTTATAATACTTTCACAGCACAAATCAAAATGTGAATGAGTTTGGACAATTGTTGATCTTTTTCTAAAGCAAATGGTTTACCTTCAAATTCTATCCAATTTCTAACTAGGCTGTTTTATGAGGAAGAATTTTGCTTAGCCTTTTGCAATACATGGAGGGTCAAATCCTGTTCTAATACATATGAATTAACTTTGCTGGGAAAGGCAGAGTGGAAATAACAGGAGGGAGAGAATCTCTTATTCCTTTGTATTTCTTACTTGAAAATAATTATCGTGTAGACTGGCACTGTAATATTGACATGGAGAGCCATGTAGATACCACTACAAAGGGGCAATGTTTACCAGGTGAGGGGAGTCATTTAGTTCTGAAGCAGCTTCGTAGGTGAACTTACTGATGCATCCACTGCTGCACGGGTATGCATGAGTGCATRGAGCTTTCCTGCTGTTCATATTGGCACATCTGGACTCTCCTTGTGCATTCTCTTTAATAAATGCTATTAATTCACAGCAGGATTCATTCTGATATATCTAGGCCTTATAACCATTGTTATTTAAAATTAATTCAGTGAGATACTGATTCCTGAAGCTTTCAAGGCCTTGAGGGGAAAAACAGTCTGATCCCTGCATGGACTAGCCTTCTATTTGTTCTAGTTTACCAGAAATATTAGGTGCCAATTACATTATTGTGCATGTAAGTGACATGTCTTAATGTTTTAAAAATATTAAATGACTGAGGTAAATATTTGCATAAATATACATATTATGAGTAACAACATTTTTCACTTTGACCCTTGTATACTAGTCCTCAGATTAGGCCTACAAAATAGTTTCAATGTTTTGACATGCCTCCTGGGTTCTCGGTATCACAGCATGAGTGAAGTGGACTTTTAAACAGTGAATTATGAAGTTTTTTACGAACTTCTGAGAATAAAGTACAATGATGCAAGAGAGCTGGAAGAGGTGGTAGCAGTATCTACCTTTTGTTTTAAGTATATTTCATGCAAGTAAGCAGAAGGATGGAGTGCCTGGTCAGTTAACCTTATCTACAAGTGGAAGCATGGAAAAGATTCAGACACTTTTTCATCTGGTAGTGGCCATATGCTTGGATTTCCATGGCTGTTGCTGTAGGCATCCCAAGCTACGTGCAGCATTTCCTAAACTCTTTTAATGGATGCAGGGTCCTGCTATTGCTACCTTCTAGAGGGTTGCTGGAGCTGCATACATATGACTTCTTTATCCAAGGCTATGGGGGATGCAGAACTACTTTCCCTGCTTCCACTGTTAACTACAACTGTGTTATAGCCAATGACTCTCATTCTATTTATTCCTTCYTCTTGCTAGAGCAGCATGAATCAATTGGATAGAAAATGCTGGCATCAGCTAAAAATGAAGTTAGAGAATGGGAGCTGATATATGAAGTCAAACACAATAAGATTTGGAAGTGCATGACTTACAGATAAAGACACTACTATTGTCCCAAAATGTCACTGCTCTTTCCAGACTTTCTATTCATTCTTCATTCCTGCTCTTCCTTGCAGCAAAGCACTAGCAGATGCTGTTACAATCCTGACTGGCTTCTCCAGGTCTTCCTTTTTCTTTGGTTCCCAAGTTGCAGAGAAATAGCTCTATTCCATTTACTTGCCACCTGTGCAAAGGTAAAGGGAGAGCATGAGTGCATTTTCTTCACTTGGGAAAGCCAAATATGAACAACTGTTAACTGTACTCACTGGCAATGGACACTTTGTCTAATCTCAGTCCTCATATCAGTCTGGCTGTRTAGAATAGCTCTGGTTTTGTGATGTATTTGAGTCGATGGGTCATGGAAGAAAACTGTAATATKTAACTTTCATACAAAAAATTTTCATACAACAAAATGCTGGAGGGGCTTGAATGAAAAGTGGTAAATTGGTGTACCTGCTTGTAAACTTTTTTCTGAATGGGGCAAATTAGAGAAGGAATKAGGAGGCATCTAGGATACAAGTAATGGGCTCTTTGCTTCCTTCCCTTTGGCTTCTGGTATGGCTGAATGAGGGTGACAYTTTCTCTCCCACTGAAGAAATACTTAAGGCTGAGAGGGAGAGTAAAATTGCTGGGATATCAGGTCGGGCTTGGGCATCCCCATTTTCTCCTCCAGGTGGGGTATTTAGCAGCTTGCCTCAGCAGGGAATCTAGTCCCTTGGTTTGCACTTCATTTTGTTTGGAATTCTACATCTTGGGGGTGGGAGGGAGAAGGGGGAGAATGTAAGTATAATTCAGCCATGCCTTGTTGACTCTGAAAATACTGAATCTGAACTATAGAATTTTGCCCTTATTTGCCTCAGAACAGTCTAAGTCTGCAAAGAATGTTTTGCTTTTGTTGTATTAGTTTGAATCTCTTTTCTGGGCTTTTAGTTCCCTCCTGAACTTAAATATCTTGCAACCAGAAGACCCTCTCTTCAGACCAGTACCGTGAGGGGAAAGACAAAGGGTGAAACCAGATTTTTTTTTAAATGGATTGGGAATAAAGCAGCTTAGTTATTAAAAGTCATTTTATTGAGAACAGACCTTCCCAATTGAATTGAAACTACTAAATTGAAATAAATTGAAATTCAAGCTTCAATAAATTGAAACTGCTAAAATAGACATTAGGCAGCTCAAGGCAGGCTCTTAGTGGTTCCACCCGTACCTAGTGTGGGTGCTCCTGGAGAGCAGTGCAGTGTCCTGGGCACATCCTGCCCCACCTGGGGGGCTGAAGCGGGTGGTGCCACCTGGGCTGAGGGGGGCACAGCAGGGCAGCTTGGTCCTGGGACAAGTGGCAACAGGGGCTTTTCCCAGTCAAATGCCTCTCAGTATCTTATCACTAATACAGATTTAACTAATCTTTCCCTAAGGATAACTGTATTGAGTGATTTTTCATTTTTCAAGTAAATATTGCTTTAACTCTGCTTCTATGCCAGTTATTAGAATTATGGAAAGTTATGATTAAGAGCAACGCTTCAAATCTCATTAAAGGTTCAATAGACATTAACTTAGGTATATGTGCAGGCATTTCCTTTTATAATTGGAAAAAAACTGCCAGGGAAATAAGGCTTTAATTCAAATATTTTTCATCTGTAAATCAATGCCCAACAGGCTTAATCAACACTTTCCTTCAAATATACATTTCTTTTATGCATTGATGCATTGATTTGAGGTGAGATGCATAGAGCTGCCAGGGAAAAGGAAGCTGGCTCCTGAATCACCTTTCCTGGAGAAGTCTCCTTAACATTCTTTTTCAAGCAATCTTGTCCACAACTGGTTCCCCTGACTTGATTTTTGGACATGCTATTCCAGATGTTTGTATTGCAGTTCAGGGGGGGGAAATATCTTCGAGCTAATGGGGTCTCGAGGGAAACCTAACCTTGTTGGGGAGGAAGGGGAGGAAAAGGCGAGGGAGGGAAGGGGAGCACGGGGGGGCTCTTACCTGGTGCGCGGCGCCGGCGCGGCCGCCTCCCTGCTGCGCGGCCGCTGAGTGCGGGGCCGCAGCTGCTTCGGGGCCGCGAGTTCGAGCCCGCCCCCGGCGGCGAGGGAGGGGGGGTGGTGGAGGAGCCTCCTGGGGCCTCCGTKGTTGTTGCTGTTGCCAGAGCTGCTCCTGTTTCTGCCCTTGCAGTTTGTGGTGGCTTCAGTAAGCTAACCTTTGCTGGAGAGGTGGTGGGGATGTGCTGGGYGCTTCCAGGTAATGCTGTCAAAGTCTACCAGGTATGCTTTCAAAGGTTAATTTTGCAGGCATTCTTCCTCTCCTTTGGTTTAAGGAGGAGGATCCTGCTTTTGTTCCCTCCAGGGGCAGGTAAATAAYGGTGAAATGGAGACAGCCACTCCAGAGCATGGTTCCCAACCAGCCTGGGGTGGGTAGATGAGGCAGCAGTGGAGCTGGAGTTGCTGGTCAGAAGTCACCAGCAGTGGGGGTCTGAGGAGGAAGGAAAATGAGCCCCTCCTGCCAAGGTCCCATTCCCTGGAGATGGCACTGCTGGTGCAAGGTGCATCAGGCACGAGACCATGTTTGGGGGGTGGAAGATGGCAACTGCTGTGGGAGGCAACGCTTGGGGGTCCAAAATCATCAGTTCTAGCACTGTGTGAGGAGCATGGGGTTTTGCTTGTGTCTTCTAGAAAATGCTAGTCTTAGTCCAAGTAGGAAATGGATGCCTTTTCCTTAATATTTAGGCTAGCAACCTTAAAATGGCTACAGATATGTTTGTTAAAGGAGACCCACTTTGATACCACATGAATCTGTTTTCACTGCTGGAAGTGTCCTCAAGGTACAGACCATGAGAAGGACTTGGGCCCAGCATAGGAAAGGAAAACATTTCAGTGACAAAAGCAGAGCATGTTTTCCTCCTATGATCGGCCTTTTGGTTACTGTTATGGCCTAAAGCCCTTATTTGTTACTGCATCTGTGGGCAGGAGAAATTAGAGATATGAAATTCTCCATCCCCTGCAAACACTGTTCTCATCTGATTATAAATGAGAAACTACATCCTGCTTGTGCTTGTGCTGGGGTGCCTCCCCCATTGCTCATCTTCTTGAACAGGCTGTTTTACCCTGACTGTTGACTTTTCATTTATCAGCCAAGCAGAAAGAGGCTTTAAACTCAGTGGAGGGGAGAAAAATGATTTTTTTTTAACTACAGAACAGCTGCAAGTGGGAGAGTTTGGTCAGCAAGTTTGGTCCCATGTGGTGTTTCAAATTACTAGAGCTGAGAGCGGCTTTAAAGACAATTCTGTTACCACCTGGCATAGAAACAAAGCTGATGTTTACTTCTGAGAGAATGCTTAATATTAGACTGTAGTATTTTGGAGGGAACCCTAAAGATGCTAAGAATTTCTGCAATCCCCTGTTGGTTTTTATGAMGTTCATAGGCCCTGTATCAAGGTCCCAACAGATGAGGGGCATTGGGTGGCTTTGGGCAGTGTCCATCCTGCTCTAGGTATGAGTGTGCTGAGYGGCAGCAGTTGCTGGGTTGCCAGGACCCCTGCAGGGGCTGCRGGTCGTGTGGCGGTGTCTGCCACAGACCAAATGGTAAATTAGTGTAAATGAGTTCTGTTGTTGTGCCCTGAAATGTTAAGACTGTCAAAGCTTGTTAATGTAAAAATGAAGTTTACAGTGGCTTGCCCWGTCCTGGGCTAAGTAGGTCCCTTAATGCCTGCAGCTCCTGGCCAGTTTGAGGCTTTTCCGATGGGAATATTGTGTCATCAGTAAGGGCTGTGTTGGCTTATGGGCTTTGGACAAGCTCAGGTGTCTGTAGACAGATGCAGCCTGCAGAGGTGCTGCTGCCCTTTGCCCCAAGACCCACTTGCATGTCACCATCCTGCTGTGTGCTGGAGCATTGGGTYCTGGCATCCCTTCCCATGGGCTAGACCCAGAATGGCCTGGGCCAAGTAGGAATTCAAAGCTTAAGCCTCTGAATAGGGGCATTCATGGATGGGGAAATCAGCTGACTCCATCCTGGGCTGGAGGAGCGTGATGAAATGGTTTCGGAGAATGCCTTGCAGAAAAGACTCTTTGAACCCACAATCTGGACGCCCAAATAGGAAGGGTTTAACTCTTTTAGGGACTTAGTTCTTTGCATCTGTGCTGGAGGTCAAGCAGGGTAAGTTGCTTTTGAGTGCAATTTTTTTCTTGGAAATGGCAACCTTGGGGGTTTGTCACAACATCTGCAGTGCTGATTAAGAAGGGTTGTAATCTGTAATGAATTTCAGTAGCAGCCATGCTGAGAATGATGGAAAACATGGTGAACCTATTACAACCCAGGGGTTCCTGGCGATACTGTGAAGCTGCTGATCATATATATCAGGCTGGCTATGAGACTTCAATTTCTTGAATTGTTTTCCAGGTAAACACATGACTTAAGGCACTATTATCATTAAAAATATCATTAAAATATTATTCCAATGTGTGTGATATAAATTGAAATGTCCTTGTTTTCAATGTCATTAACCAGAATAAATTTAAACCTACTTAACAGATATTGTTATGATATTATTTATACTTTTTTGGAACTATTACCCCACATTCTGAATAAATAATGCCTGGAGACTTAAATGAGGCCAAAAATATAAATTTGTGCCTAAGATAAGTGCAAAGCTTAGGAAACATTTACTGACAGATATTTCACATCTTTAAGTTCTAATGAACTAATAGATGTTATCAGTGCAGATCAGTGCTTCGATCTAATTTAATACTACCTATTTAAAGTTACTATAAACAAGTTAATTTTTATTTCATTATTAGATTACAGTATACTGGTAAATGTAATGAAACAGATGAAAATAAGTGAAACATGCTGCATCTGTGGAACTTTGTAGAAAAGTTTGACTACTGTAAGCATAAGTGGTAAACACAGGATGAGTCAGTGTTCCTGTGTCCGATAATGTTTACATACAAATACAAATGTTGACTAGCAACATTTTTGTGTACTATGGAGTGYATGAATAGATGCACTTAAACGGTTTTTATAACACTCAGTGACCTGAGGCTACTTTCTCTGTAACTGTTTTAGACTTGTTGAGCAGAAAATGTTTAAAATGAGTTTTAAAAGGTCAAAAAATTCCTATATAAATTCATATATCTTTTGCATCTTACCCAAACAGCTCAGATGAAATCTTTCTTGGGGCTGCCTATGGGAAATCATGTTTGTGCAAGCAGAAGGGTTTTCTGTCACTTTGGATATTTTTTGCATCCTGTTTTAGATGCCTCCTGGTTTGTCCCTTTTCTTGATAAACCTGAGGAAATGGTTGGTTTGTTTTCACTGAAGTTGCTGAGGTTGATGCCACCCTTTTATTGGTCATTTGAACCTTGTGGGATTATGTATATACTGAAGTGGAAGTCTATTGGCTCAAACTGGGGCCCTACTGTCCAGAGGAGCGCTAGGGCTCCATTGCCTTGATGTTGGGTGCACTTGGGATGTGTCCCCTGCTCAGATGATGCCTTTCTGGCACTTGCATCAACTTTTCCATGCAGTTTCAGAGCTTTCTTGGGCTGCTTTTTCAGAAGCTGCTGCTTAACTTTGAGGCATGTTTCAGATGCTCCACTTGTCCTGTTGGTGCACACAGTGGAGATCCCTCTGGCACAACTATGTCCAGGTGTTAGTTGTGCTGCTAATGTTTCCATTAGGTACTGACGTTATCCTGGGCGTGAGGAGTAAATGGCATGTATGATGGAAATGAGATGAAGACAGTGGATGTAATTACCTCGGGTAACTGATTTTCTTTGTATGGTGCTGTCAACTTTCAAAAGGCTGAGTGCAGTAACAAATTCTGCCAAGAACCAACAACCTTGTGYTAATCTTATGTCATATGTGTGTTTATAGAGTTTTATCAGTAGGAAAGTGGAGGAGTGTTAGCCATTGTGGCTGGGATATCTCTCTTTAGAGACTGGAATCTTTTTTTACTACTGACCTGAAATTCACTTTTCATCTATGTTAAATTGTACTTCAACTTTTTTCTGTTTTTTTTTAAAAAAAGCCTTGAATTTACTAGAGATGTCAACTGTTCTCCCTATTTCTTTAGCTGAGATAATTGATGATGATGAGTTTGCTGGCCTGAGTTTATGCAACTGCTGTAGCAGGGCTATATCCCAGGTCCCACAGCTGGGAAACATTGTGTTGCATGTGGTGTTGGTGTTGGTGCAAGCATCAAAACCAGCAAGGTTTGGGGATTATGTATTTTATATATATTATGTAATTATATATGGCAGAGCTAAAGCTTAGGGAGACCCTGTGAGATGTTTTTGCTTGCAAAATAAAACATTGCTTTATTTTCAGTATGTGAAATTACTGTTAATATAACTTGACTAGCTTGTCAAATACATTGTTTTTTAATAACCTGAGGAACCTTAAGAAAATGAGAAATCAGTTCATTTAAAGATGAATATTTCAAGTCTAATGTGCTGTGCTCTGAAGCAATTTGGGAATTGTTCCTGAACTCGAATGGGATGTTTGCCATCAGTCTCTCACTGCTCCAGCTTTCCCTTCCCTCTTGTTCTCCAAGATAAGCAGGCAGCACATCTCGGTGGGGCAGGCCTTTCATCCTCATTTCCTGAAAGGAAAACCCTGATTATGACAGTAGGAAGCTGAGTAGATGGGGATGAGCCTCGTTACTCGAAGGTTCCAGCGGTGTTTCCATGTTTGCCTTCTGTGTGTGTTGAGGATGGGAAGCGTTCGAGCTGTTGAGGTGCCGTTGCTGCTGAGGGTGGCAGTGTGGTACCGCGCTCGGGCTCCGGGCTGCGCTCGGGCTCCGGGCTGCGCTCGGGCTCCGGGCTGCGCTCGGGCTCCGGGCTGCGCTCGGGCTCCGGGCTGCGCTCGGGC
>PTEX01000299.1:232305-293020 GCA_003342815.1 Eudromia elegans | reverse complement strand
CGGGCTCCGGGCTGCGCTCGGGCTCCGGGCTGCGCTCGGGCTCCGGGCTGCGCTCGGGCTCCGGGCTGCGCTCGGGCTCCGGGCTGCGCTCGGGCACCTTCCCCCTCCTGCCGGGGGGTCTTCCCTGGCGGGACCGGCCTTGCTCGTGTTGGAGCAGCGCAAGGCCCAGCCCCAGGCGAGGGGGCAGCTGCAGATAGCGGTGGAGTTGTAAGGACTGCCGGGCGTGATGCATGCGTTGCCTGGGCTTTGAGGAAAGCACCCTGGCAAGCAGCTGGTGGGCATAAGGATGCCTTGGAGTCAAGTCTGACTGCAGCCTCCTAATATGTGAAAATACCTTAAGTAAATGCTTTAAGATGCAGCCATGCCTCTTGAAAATGATCTATATAAATGCAGCAGGACAGCCACATGCTGGTTTGATCAAATTTGTTCACTAACTCTGTGCTAATTCTGAAAGAACATGGGGCAAGTTWGAATCATCTACAAGAGTTCTGCTCCTGACCAACAGGTGCAGCAGCTGATTCAGTCAGGAGCCTTATCTGTGTGYAAGTGTCTTTGCTTATCTTGATATCTAATCAGCTTCCTCCGTAACAGGGATGAAGAGGTCTATGAATGCTGCTGGCTGCTCTGGGAGCTGAGCATGGGCTTTGTTTGTAAACACTATGGGAACATCTGGTTTTGTTAGACAGGAAATGCAGCCAATAAATGTCATTCAAATTTTCTTTAGCTTATAATGAAATAGCTGAAACTGACCTTCTCTCTAGGAGTAATGAAAAGTCTCCTTACACTACAAGGAAAATAATTCCACAGTTCAGAAGTTACTACATATTATTTGAAACAAAACTACTAATTACAGAACTCATTTTATTAGAGGGAATTTCTTTCTATGTGCATAAATTAGGACTTTTATTGTAGTTGAACTTCTGAATCAAAGTTTAACTTATTTTTGAGGGAACTTGAATACTAGAAATTGAGTATGAGTATAATATGCTTTAATAGGAAAAAAATGATGTACTCAGCACTGTCACTTGCTTCGGAGATTTTATTTACCTGAAGTTAAACTAATAGAGTTGCTGTCTGGAAAATACTCTGAAACATCAATGTATTGCTGTGAAAAACATTAATTGAAAGCAGGGAACTATTTGTTTGAATACAGTCAATTAAGTATTGAGCTTTTAATAATGTTAAACTTAATTTAATGTTTAATTTCAAGCTGCATATATCTTTTTCAAGCCTTTTGACAAATTGATCTGGATTGTCATTGGTTGTGGTAAAGCTTTCTAAATGTGAATTGAATTCCAGCAGCAGGCACAAGGCAGTGTTATTGAGTGTGAAGTCAAGCACAGCATGCTGACATAAACACCTAGGAGTCCTGTCACAAAAATATTTGCTGACTGAAAGAACCTGACTTGTAATACTGACATCAAAAATTAATAAACTTTCATCTATTTAATGCTAGTTTATATTACGTCAGCTCTAAGCCCTGTTAGCTCTTGTATTTAGTGGAGTTTGCATGTTGTGTCAGTAAGGCACTGCTATGGCTAGTGCAGATGCTGCTAGCCAGGCTTTTGTAATCTGTTTAATATATACTATGTGCAGAGCTGTTCTGCAATAAGTGATTAGTGTCTTTCTCAGCCTTAAACTAGAGCAATTTAAACTTGGATCCAAAAGCAATTAAATCTAGCAACTTTGCCTTATTTTTGTCATCAATTAAAATCGTTTACAGTAAAAATCTCAATATTTCTGTAATAGTATCTGCAGCCATCTTTGTTGCTTGATTTACTTTATATTTACTTGCTACAGAAAAATTAATCTCCCACTAATATACTTTGGAATCACAGTGAAGCTTTTGAGCARAGTAACTACATTTTTACTAATTGCTTGGCAATAATATGACAATTCCTAGTGTGGCATAGCAGGAATAAGAATTTTAGAACTGCAAAATTTACCCTGGAATGTCATGATAATAAACACTATGATAAAGGTTTTGTGTGGCTAAGTAAGTTCCTTCTAATTCAAACAAGTTATCCCCAAGGAAATGGAGAACCTTAAAGCAATTTATCGTATGGGTTTGTCCTGTTATGCTTAGGTGACGACTGGTAGGTGTATGAACAGCTAAGGGATATATTGCAGTCAAGCTCAATGCTTTTATGCCCTCAACAGTATAGCTAAAGCTGCTGCATTCCTTAGCTGCCTTTAGGCTCTTTCCTATGGGCATTGGCATTGCYTTGGACAGGCTCTTGTTTGTTTCCCTGAATGACACTGTTCTTTTTCTGTGATACTGCCCAAAGGCCGTGTTGATAAAAGCATAGGGACCAGTTCAGAAATGGTGAGGTGTGGGATGGGTGCCRGGGCTCGGTCGTGGTGACTGAGGGAGGCGAGTGCCATCCTGTAGGACTGCCGTGTCGGTGCCACCTCTCCTCAGTCAAAGCTGTGGGCGTCATGCACTCATGTAGTGACAAAGCAGTCACCAGCTGAGAAGTGATCTTTGTGTATCCCTTCTGCAAGGAGGGGGGAAAAGCCCATAGAAAGCATGAATTGGGAGGCTAAAGAACCATGCTATTACATCTAATCCTTATTTTGGGGGTTTGGCTAAGAATCTTCACAGTAAACTCAACTTTTCTGAGTTTCATAGACTTTTATTTACTTATCTGTAAGGAGATGGTCTTTGAATGGATTCAGCTGGTCATGGTCTGCTGGTCTGAATTATCATTCAGTAATACAGTTAATTTCATGTATCTTAGCAGTTAAACAAGGTGGTGACATGGCCACAACTTGTTTTGGAGTTGAACTGTAGGTTAAAAATCTGTCATTTGTTTGTTATTTTTGGCAGATGTCCCAAATCACTTGAGCTAGGATCYTCTGAATGGAGCTGAGGGAGAAAGATCAGGATTAGGTGAGAAATGTCTTGGGAATGGTGTTTGGCAGGTCAACATTGGGAAGCTTTGCAGGCTTTCTTAGTACTTTTCTGCCTCTTCCTGTTATAGTCATCTTAGTTACCTGGAGCAAAAACTCATCTAGAAGAAGGTTTTTATGTGCAGGAATTCAAGATCCATAAATTGGGAGGTGGTGGGGAGGAGGTCTATAACTGCCCTGTGTCCTCTAAACTGGTATCCCTGGTKTACTTCCCTGGTTTGGAAGTGTGCAGTTATCAATTCCAGCAAACACCAAGCAGTAAACACTGTGAATACCAGCTTCCTGGAGGTGATGGATGACTTCATTTCAACAAAGCAGCTTTTATAAACRTTTGAATATAAATCTTGATACAGTAGGAATGGGTGTGAACATTTCATGAGTGCTTTGCAGTAGAGTTTTCAGCTCAGTGGTCTGTTGCTGCTGTCAGTATTTYGCATGATAAATGTATTCAGAATGATTACCAGGACTCAGTTGCAGTTATTGACAATCATTTGGGGAAGGGATGACAAATTACTATATAAATTACACAATACTTAGAACTGCTGTCATTTTTATAGCCTTCAGTCTTTCTAGATGATACATCTGGGAACAATTTAAACTAAATGTTATTGTTGCTTTTAAGAAAAATATGCATCTTCATACTTTCAACTTGGTTTAGCAGATTTTTCAGGTTTGCTTGGACATAAAACCACTGCCCCAAATATGAGTCCCCAACCTCCCTGCAAAGAGAACTAGATGAAAGACTAATGCACAGATATGCTTAATAACTGAGAAGAGGAAATGGTAAAGTGAGGGAAGGGAATAATTGAAAGGGAAAGAGCAAGCAAGAAATAGGGAAGTAGAAATGAAAGACAAGAACAGATGAATGCTGGAAACAGGAGCTGGARTATGGCAAAGGGAAATGTGTAAGAAAAGGCCAAATTGAAGTTGGCAGCAATTGTAAATGCATTTGTAGCTCCTTGCCAGGTATTCCTTGAGGGCTGTGTTAGAATGAAGGAGGCTGCAATTTTTTTCATAATGCCAGACAGGCCTGTAACACAGTGGTAGACCAAGTTTTTGCCTAAATTCCAGTCCTTTGAACAGTATTGGAAAAAGGGCATTCAGTAAAAAAGAGCAGAAAAGTCTGGGACTAATCTGCCAACCCTGAGAAGCAGGAGGGAGAAGTGTTTTCCCTTCACAAAGGACCCTATTGTTCCTGGTTTAAGTACTTAATTTTGTCTGCCTTGATATTGGGTGGTGTTGAAGCGCTTTCCTGCCGTGGCRGTGTGGGTGCTGGCAGCGGTGCCGGCCCTGTGGCCCCAGCACGGAGCCTTCCCCAGCGCCCGACACTTCCCCAGGCCGGTGACAGCGACATGGGGAGGGCACGGCCGGCCCCTGGCAGGGCTGAAATCCCACATGTAAGTGCTGGTGTCACAGGAGGGAAATAAGCCACTGAAATCTGCTTTGGAAGAACGTTGGTGGTTAATGATGGACATCCATAGATGTCCTTCTGGTACATCTTACCTTATTAGTCTCAGTGCATTTACCTTGATATTGTCTGTCACTTCAGTGTTCAAACGCCTGACTTCATTTCTCTTGGGTTAGAAAATTTGTGTATGGTYTGGTTTTCATAGGGAACAGTCAGACAAGGAGCACTGTAGTGTATGCTTCCAACTGGGAGTCAAATCAGGCAGGGAGGTGGATCTTGATCAGTATTTATTAGAAGAACTTTCTTAGTAGAAATGCAGCTGTTAATACAATCAATCAGTTACCATTAGCACATAATTAGAAGTGCTGAGTGAGGTACTGCTTTTCCTTCAGTTGCTTACTGAGAGCAAGCCTGCCTCTTCAGTCTCCTCATGGGCACCCCCGTTTGCTCCCAAGGACCACCTTGGTACAGTCACACGCCAGAAGAATCCAAGGTGAGCGTGGCAGGACCAGGAGTGAATGAGTCGACCAGATGTGCTTCTGCAGTCAAACATTCTTGCTGCGAATGTCCTTAAATGTGTGATGAGAGCTGATGACTTAAATTTACTAGTCTGATGACTTTAATTTACTTGTCATGTACCAACAGAAGCATGGGATGCCTTAAGCTTTATTCCTGGGGCTCAGACTGTTGCTAGAAATTTCTGCTTTCAATATTGTGAATTCCATGTAAGTGACAGATGATTCTTTAAAAAATTGAAATGTGAAACACCTTTTCTATATTAAATATATTTTTAAGAAATCTGGTTACATTTTTCCTTCTATCTTTGCATGTTTGTATACTTTCTGCATTTGGTCATATGGGATGTAAATCTGCATAAAACTTGTTCCAGTCATACACTTTAACATCTATAGTAGTATATTTTAACTTATAAAATGAGTCATCTGGAGTCTCTAGAGATTCCTGACCTGGTATATTTAACTGTGTGGTATTGTTGCTTGGAAAACTTTCTTGGTACTAAATATCAGTTTTATACTTCTAAGGCTACTGAATTTYACCACCAAGGCATAATTAATGTTGCATATTTTTAGTGTGTTAGATCTTTACTGAGATGCAATGTTATTAACAAGTCAAATACAGTGTCTTTTATTGGTGCTAGTTCTTATTTGTAATTAAACCACTACTTGATGATCTACAGACCCTTAGACTGCTGATCAGCTCAGTCATTATCTAAACTGTAAATAAATAAAACTTAAACTTAGTTTGAAAGTTGACATCTGTAGTAAGTTTGAAACTAATTCACTGTTTCTTAGAGCAAGACAATAGTTTCAAAGGAGTATCTTAAGAGGGTGAAACCCTGTAGAGTTGCAGTAACTGGTGTAGCTTCACAGAATGCACAAAACATTTTTTGCACACTGTATTGTAATGCTTAATACAAGTGCTATGGGACCTGAATAACAGTTGGTGTCCTGATCAAAGCCTATGATACAGATAAACTATCTACAAATAGTCAAGTTGCAGTGCATGGGGGCTATCCAAACTGGAGAGTTCTCGGTTTGCCTGCTCTCAACCYGCTGTTTTTCATGGCATTTGTTGCTCGTAGAACCTGGCTGGGTTGTGGAGCCGGCAGCTCCGCAGGCTGCCCTGGCTGCAGCACCGGGGAGCCGGGAGCAGGGAGGTGGCAGCTGATGCCCTTCCATGTCACATCCTCTGCCCCGGGCCATGCAGCTGTCTGCAGGTCAGGAAACATCCCCAGGAGCGCTTGAATAGGGAGGCTGTTAACGTCTCCTACCACGGAGAGGATATTTGGGGAGAAAAAAGTAGTACCTCATAAATGGGCCATTATTCTGCAAGTGCAGGAATTGATTTTGGTGATTACTGATTTGTAACAAAGCCAATAGCTGTATGTAGCCAGATTGGTGAAGTGAAACCCTGCACCCAAAATAGATTAAGAGCTTGAGAAGTGATGGTGGGGAGAAACTCCTCTAATACTGGAATCCTTAGAGTTTGTAAAATGCTCAAGAATATTTAAGCCTTTGAATTTTCAGAATATTTTTCAGAACTAAATCTTGTCCTTAATATCCAATCACAGCATTTTACCTTCATTGTAACTTTGATAAGACCCCAAGGTGGAAAATATATATGAAATAATTATAGTAGAAAATACCTAATTGATTTTTATTTTATTGGTGGTCTTAAGCAGTCAAGCAAGCTGAGGGCTTAGAATGAGATTATTAGGAAAGTGAGATGCTCTTATTTTGTGGGGGAACTTTGTCACAAGTGGAGGGGGCTCAATTTAATGACTCTGGGAAGAGTCATCACCTTCACTGAATGTTCAAAACATGCTTAAGTGTGTCAAATAGCTCAGGCAAAAAAAGTTTGGAATATAGCGGCATATTTAGTAAAAGGACAGATTTACATGTTGATACATGTGAATCTGTGGGCCCCAAACTGATTTTTCTTGGTTGACATATGTACTTTATATATACATCTATTAAATTGAGCTGGCCTCTTGGGTGGAACTGTGTGTGAAGGCCTGCACAATAGGAAAGCATTAAGTTTAAGTCAATTTTCAAATCTGGGAAAAAGCCTAAATGTACACAAATAGCTTGTTTGCCCTAAACACAAGCAGTTACTTTAAATTCTTTCTGTTAAATCAGAAAATTGAAATGGGGTGAAAAGGTTAAGATGCAGCAGCAAGCAAAAGCACTCATACCTGTGGAGGCGGCAGATGCAGATCGCTGGTGGTAATCTGAGCTTGCTTAAACTTCAGCTGTTCTTTGAAGTCGTCTTTTCTTCCCATCTTTATTGTCAATTTGTAGAAGCTAAAATACAAAACAAACAGCCTTGATACAAGACAACCATGATGGAAATGCTCCTACCTAAATACAAGCATGTAGGGAATACATGAGTTCACCCAAAGAAACTTTTTGKTGGGGATCTGTTGCAGCTCTGAACATCTGCTGCTCAGCTGTGAGCAGCTTACCAAGTTCTCCCTGGTGCTGTGTGTCAACTCAGCACAGATGAGCTAAAATTAAGCAGSGTTGCAAAGAAAGCTACAAGTTTCCTAAGCTTTAGTAAAGGGTAGTAGTTTAAGCACCAGCCCCTGTTAATCATTTCTTCAAGACAAAGCCTGGATTCTCCAGCTCTGTGTGGGACAGTATTTTACACTTCTCCAGCCTAGCAAAGTGGGCTGGTTTATCATGGATGTATTTATGGCTGTGGTTAACGAAGCCCAACATACCTTTAAAATCCTGAACATCTCCTATTTGTATTTCCCCTTTTTGCCATGTGACTCAGTCCCTCTGGATAAATACTCAGCTTTTCTACTGCTGTTGACATCTGAGTGGTATCTGATGGACCTTGGCACTTACCTGATGCAACCGGTTTTCCCCTGAGGATGCTCACTTATTAAGGCATTACTTAACAGAGGGTGAGTGGGTAGTTGGGCTAAAATCACAGGCACGAAGAAATTGCTTTGAGAAGTTTTTCTTTTCCTTTTTACGCACATTGTCTGCATTCTGTCTCTCTTCATCTGTTTGAAGAAATATTAAAATCAACTTGTGACTTAATCTGATGTAAATATGTTAAAGTGACTCTGAAAATAGATGCCTTGGGGAGTTATTTACTTTTGTCTTGGTTGCCAGTGTGAAACTAAAATTAACATTTAACTAGACAGCAAGTTTTGATTATAAGACCTTAAAGAGTATTAAACAACATGCAAAGCCTATATGCATATTGATCACTTTGCTGCTTTGTGCAGTTTAAGTTTTGGAAGCCTTCTAGAGTTCATTAGGGTAACTGGTACTCATTTTCTTCCCATATCAATTCATATTTACTGGTAATTCTTCTGGTACTTCCTCTTCCATGTTTTTAGTTTGCTATATTCTCTTGATGTTGAGAACAACCTTCTCACTATTCTCCCTTTTTTCTGCTATGCCCTTCATGATAAACCTCAGCTCGCTTTGCAGGATTTCTTTATTTTCTAGGTGTTGGTTGGCCCCTTGCATGAGAAGTGACACTTGGGAGACTGAGCCTGTAACTAGTYGCTTTTGAGAAGCGCTGTGTGTAGTCAGGGAAGGTTCCCCTTGYTGCTGGAAGCTTTTGCCTTGCTAAGGATTGTCTGTTACTTTTCACAGATAAAACAGTAGGAATAGAAATGAAAATGAAAATAATAGAGAATGCAACAGCACAAGGATAAGAGACCAAAGGAATCGGATAGCGCTGACATTAAATTTGYTCAAATTGGTGGTTATGCCTAGGTCTCAGTCACAGTTGCTTGGAAAGATGAGCTTTGCAAGCAGGAGATGACTGGTGTCTTGTATAACAATAATATGTAGTGATCTGAGAAACAATATAGGGAGAGTTGACCAAGTTTAAAACTGGATTTATTAAAATTATCAAAAATAGATACGTACTTACTCTGCTTTAGATATAGCTGATATCACAGACCAGAGTGCTTCAAGTAGCACAGACATCAAAACCTTGATTGCTTAAAAATACTTTAAACGTAATCCAGATGTCAGACTTCATTACTGTTAACAAAAATTGCTTTTTAAGACAWTTTTTTCTTACTATATTAATGTGTATTTGTAGAATTAAAAGTTTCAATACAATACTTAGTAGGATTTAATGCTATTATAACATCATGGAATATGAAACTGTATCCCTGTTAYGGAGTTTCAGATGATACTAACTTGCATATTAGCAAATTATGTATAGGAGCTTAAGGGGTTTGGTTATTTGGAGTTGTTTCTTAAAATATCATCTCAGTGCYTGCCGTTCATGTTGCTTCTGCTCTCCTGAAACTGAATATAAAAAATGGATGATATGCTCTTAAGTTTTATGGATTTTAATGACAGCACTGAATTTTGCTTTGTACAGGTACCATTTGTCTTCAATAGCCTTGATTACTTAGAGGAGCAAAGGTCAGAATTTAGCTAGAAAACTACCTTGGTTTTACAAAGGTGGGCAGTGGCAACATGTTTGTGGAGCAGTTTCCCTGAGCTGGTTTGTGGACCTTGTTACCTCTGATGCGTTACCAGCCTGCAGTGATTGCACGGGAAGGTCACGTAAATGACAGACTAACAGGCTGCAGGTTCCTCCTGCTGAGCACTAGGTCCCTGTGTCACAGCAAAAATAAACAGATGGGCAAAAGCTACGGAACTTCARTGTGAATGGAGAAGAAAACAGGCAGCAGAGATGGTGACAGGATTGAGCAATGGAAACTGGAGCACTTTATCTGTTGCCCTTAAAATAGCATCAGGCTCTTTAAGGAAATTACATTAGAGGGGAAGAGGAACCAGCAATAGAGATATGGTTTGGTACAAGTAAGGAAATAAAAGGAACTCTGAGGTATTGGGGCTTAGTGATAAAGAAAGGGGTACTGTTTAATAGTAATAAAAAATCAGTGGAGAAATGCAGCAGAACTGGTGTTCTGTTGGAAGAACTGGGTTCTGCATGACATGATCAGCATTGATACAAAGGTAACACAGTGGTGTTCCCTAAGAAAAGGGTTCCCTAAGAAAYATTAGCCGAAGACAGGGAACTAAGGCGAAGAAAAGGAGCTGAAGCTGCCTTTGTAGCTGATGCATTTCACAAATTTGAAGCTGAAGAGCGGGGAAGCAGTGATGCTTCTTGGTGACAAGTGAGGCTGAAGGTCATCTTATATTTTTGCTTGAATGCCAAAATAATGTTACTTTTAAAGAATGCAATTCTCCAAAAAAAGAAAATATAACTTTGAGCCCATAAGTAAGTACGGTATCACTTGTTTGCCTGCTTAAGTAGTACCCTGAGAGGTTTAGTTTGTGCAAAGGAAGATTTTCCTAAATATTAAGTATTTAAACTTCAGATGTTGCAGAGGAACCTGCAGATGTGGACAGGACATGACCTTATATGTGGTGGACACTGCACCTGGGGAGACCAGTGGGATGCGCAGGCCAAGGCTGCAAGGAATTAGAYACTGGTTATTTGTGGGTGTTTGTAATGGCTGTCTTCCCTTTCTTCCTAAAAGGAAGTTGGGATTGGTCTGTGTGGAATTCCTCACACTCATCCAGAAATTCGGCGTGTTCATCGTGTTTCTTGAGGCCTTTGCTGCTTAGGGTCCGTGTTGCACGTGTCTGACATGCTGCCCTCCTGCCTCTGGCTGTGYGTTTGGCTGCTGGTTTAAGCACACGCTGCCTCGATAGCCAGGCTGGAAATTCCTTACAACTTCCTATCTCTGAGTTAATGTTTAYGTGATATTTTCTTGAATCTGCCACTCCTTTCTTAAGCATTTGAGGTGATATGCCAACTTCTAAATACATTTCCCATGACCATACTCCTAAGCAAACAGTTGCAAATAACTTCAGTATTTCTGAGTTTGGTGATAAGTCCTCTTTTCCATGCAAAGACCATTTCAGCAGTTTTTATTCCAGTTCTTTCTGTAGAAATGAACTACTCAAACTTCTAATTTTTGTAGATTTATTCACAGACTTCCTGTTCTTTTTTTCCATCAGAAAGTGGGCATGGCTTGGCTGTGGGTTCCAGTGCTATTGCCTTTATTCCTTGKGTTCTGCTTGCTGAAAATGCAGCTATGGGTCCTAAAGCTCATTCGTGTCCCTGTTCTGCATCCTAAATTCAAGCCATATCATAACATCCCTGAAGCACCAAATTCCAGAAGTTTTTCTATTTATGTATTTAGACACTATATACATATATGCACATACGCAGCCTGTGAAAGTTACTGTCAAGATGACTGAGATGAGTATTTTGCTGGAGAGGTCATCCAGCTAGATTGCATGTGGGTATTTGAGAGGTATTTTGTGCTTTAAGAGCACAGGATGTTGTTTTTTTATGTCCTGGGGGAGAAGACTGACACTCTTTTGTGCTCTGCTATTCTTACCCCTGCTGAAGATGTGTGCAAATTGCATCCAGATCCCTGGTTTCCTCTTTTCTTATTTCTGTGTTTTCAAGCTTCCTCCTCACACTGTTTAGACCCCTTTTTGGACAAACTCTTGCCTGCCTGTTGGGTTGTTTGGGTTTTTCTTTCTTGTTTTCTTAATGGAAGTGACTAAAACAGAATCAGCTGTTGCTTGTTTGTAGTTTGTGGGTTGCACTCAGATTTTTGCCTAAGGGCAGAAGGACCAGAAGACAACAGAAACTCTGCAAAATTTCCTCTGTCCTGCTGTTGAAGAGGAAGTCTGAGCTGTCACATGAGGCTCCAAAGTCCATCCTCCCCCTTGTCTGTAAGGAAAAGAGTTAGGAGAAAGGTTTGTTTTGCCATTGCCTCTCATGCATAAACAGAACTGCAAAAATAGTTCAGTGTAGTGCAGTATAGTTCTTATATAACTTTGGAAGCATTATATTTTATCAGTYGATTGCTTAAAGCAGATCATCTGTGGCTCAAGCCTATGTCCATCCCATATCTAGGAAGGGCCTAGGATTCCTTGAGGTGCAGTCAATCATACCTGTCATATCTCAGTTCACCGTAAACCTCCTGCATTGGGCCTTTGCTCCAGGTGGTAACTTCCACCTGTGGGAAAGTGTCATTGCTTCCYACCCCGACTCCTTATGTAGTTTCTTCCCAATAGGGTTTCATTTGATTGCAGTGCTGAACTTGCCTAGGTGGAAAATTGGCACTGACCAAACTCAAGCTATTATGGTAAGGAAGGATTCCTGTAGGCTGGTCTGTTCCACACACCTTGGGTTGACTGTAGGTCAGTCTGAATATCCCCTAATGTTGCCTGCGGTGTGGAGCTCTCCTAGTCTCTGGGCAGGAAACCCGTAGGTGTTTCCTACTGAAGTGCTCTCACTTGGTAAGCTTGCTGTTCCCCAGCTGTGCAGTAAGCATTGCTCTGAGCCGAACTGACTGAGCTGCATCGGTGTCTGGCTACAGAGCCAGTAAGTCTAAGCACAGTGGTCTGAATCAGTCCCAGAGTAACTATTTTAAAATACCATTTAGTTAGGTTTAATCCATGTAACACATGGTATGTAGATTTTATATAATACTGCTTTGTTGTGTTGGTCCTCCTCTCAGAAGTACTTTGAAGTATGTGATTCATAAGTTTTTTATTTTGAAAAACATGAGAACTCTCCCTAAATTTGTCATAGTCTACAAATCTATTTTGGAGAGTGCAAGCTGTGTGTAGGTCTCGAGTCCTGCATCAGTTTCCTGTTCACAGTGATTGTCAGRGCTGTTGGTGAAGCTGCTTGTGCCACGCCGCTGCTGAGCACTGTCTGTTCTCCGGTTGGCTGAGGGGCCGGTCCTCCAGAGTAAGGTGGCCGATACCATCTGTGGGCCAACTTCAGCTTTGTCTGAAGTCTCTTAAGGTTTTGACCAGGAATTTTTGACCAAAAAACCCACACTTCATTTTTAAATAGCTTTAATTTTGATGCAGATTCTTCCTTTCCTTTTCCCAAGAAGATGTTAATGCAGAGCAACACTTTATCAGACTAGTGATGCAGACAAGGTCAATTTTGTTTGTAAATAAAGAACAGTTTTTGTAATGAAAGCACTGGATGGGGAGTTTATTAAAGAAATGTGGAGAGAATTGAAGGAGGGTCTGGAGCAGCTGTGAAACTTGCCTGCTTCTCATGAGCTGCAGCAAAGGGAGGAACCTGTCCTGGCGGCTGGCAGGCACAGGAGGTGACTTGAGAGCAGTTATTGAAGATAGCACCGGCACAGCTGGGAGCCTGACCTGTCTGGAAGGGGTGAGGGTTGTCTCTGCCCAGGCTGGTTTGCCTTCCATACCTTCTGCTCGTGTTAGGTGATGCTGGAGGCTGGCGTTCCTTTGTGCAGCTGGAAGGCTGTTTCCTGGTGGGCCGGTGATGTGGTGATGTGGCCGGGGGTGAGCGGAGCTGCTGCGATGCCGCGAGGTGCCCGGGGCACGGCAGGACGGTGCCGGCGGCCGCCGGGGAGCCCCGGCGCTCATAAGGCTGCTCGAGGCAGTTCCTGCTCCGAGGGAGAGCCCTGGCTCTGCCGGCACGTTAGCCCAGCAGCGAGTGGTGTAGTGAGCGCTAACCCCTCCCACAGCCCTGGACCATTAAAGCGCCCGGCTTCATGTGCACCTCGCCGAGAGGCGGCTCGGAGCCGGCAGGCGCGGAGCGAGGAGGAGGGAGAGCGSAGCGGCGAGCGCCGGCACCCATGGAGGAGCCCAAGGGTGAGCGCAGCGGCGGCTCCGCCTTGGCCGCCGGCCTCGGCCCTGGCGAGGAGGAGGAGGAGGGCGGTGGGGAGGGGGCTCGGGCCGGCACCGCTGCGGGCGGGCTCGGGGAGCGCGCGGGGGCCCCGCTCAGCGCGCGCCCAGGGGTCGGGGGCTGCAGGCCCGGGGGAGGGGGYGGGCTGGGGCGTCCCGCGGGGATCCCGGCGCGGCGGCGCGGGCGGAGCGCTGGCCCCCGCGGAGACAGCGAGGAGAGGAGAGYGGAAATCTGGGGGCAGAGGAGGGGGTCGGGACCCCCTGTTGGAAGGGGGCAGCCCTGAGGGCTTGCCGAGCTCGCCTGCAAGGGGCTCCGGGACCCCTGCTTGGGATGGGAACTGTGCGGGGTGAGGAGCATGAGGGCGCTCCTTGGGGTGGCGGATTCCTGGGGCACCCTGTGAGCTGCAGCCGCGGGATCCTGGGGGCTTGCACAGCTGGAGATAGCCGTTGTGCCGTGAGCCCTCCCGGTGATGYGCACGGTGCCAGAGCTTCCCTTTTATCATCAGCTGGCGCCGCGTGCGGAGCGCCGCGTGCGRGAGCACTTGTCACGCCGAGCGCCTGGCAGGAGCCTTCCCTAGTTCAGAAGCTGCTGTCGTGGTCCCGGCTGCCTCGTGCCCGGCTCGCAGCYGCTGCCGGAGCGCGGGCATCTCCTCCGCACTGCCGGCAGCACAGGGTGCTGCTCTGCGCCACGCTTTAAACCCCAAGCTGGAAGCTCAGGCGGGCACTAACGTGCTGGAAAAGGSTCTGGGCATGGGCTTAGCCCCCCATTGAAGTGAGGGGCTTGGGGATAAGTTTCTGACATCTTGGTGCCTTCTTGTTCAGTGTTAAGAGAAAGTGACTCTTGCTGTTATAACAACAGAGTATCAGAAAATGACTGGGGTTTCCTCAGAACAAGAAATAGATYTGCAAGCTGCACCTCGCCTTCAGTTTGTCCCTCAAGTTTTTAACTTCATGTGCTGCATTGGATGGTGCTYGAAGTGTTTTCTTAATCTGACTTCCATCAAAATTAAATGCAAGGACTGGCAGAAGTGGGAGGTTAGCTCATTAATTTGTACAGTCATGAGCAAAGCTGGAAATATTTAGGAATAATTTCCCTCTCCTGAGGAGGGAGATAAGAATAGCTTTGAAAACAATCTTTAAAAAGTTTCATTCCAAAAAAGAAATGTAATATGTGAAAGGAGGAGCCTTTGCTAGTGAGGTGAGGAATCACAAGAAAACAATTTCARGGATGAGAACTGTGATTTAGCAAAGAAGACCAAATAAGCCTTAATTTAGGAACTGGAATTGTAAACAAAAAGCCAGAAGAGAGCTGCCACTTCTTCCTGAATTGGTGATGGGGGCAGAATGGGCTGACTTGCAGAAAATGCAAGTCTTCTTGCAAGAACCTAATGAAAATCTGTGCAACAAATGGCAAAAGGACGTGTTTTTAGTGTGTGGGAGAAGAGATGAGGGCTTTAGAAAAGGGAGGGAGAGGCGATGCGAAACAAAAGCAACCTAGTAGGCCTTTCGGGGCCGCAGTCCCTGCTTGAGCCAYGGAGGAGCCCGGGCCAGATGGTATCTGCCAGCCAGGAGGTGGGTTTTCACCTTGAAATGAGTCAGAAGAGCAGACTGAATAATCCCTTTTGGCAAAAAGGAGTTATTCAGGAGGAATTAGTCCAGGGAAGGACAAATGGGCCTGATGTCCCTTGAGAGTTTTGCTTGCATGGACTGTAAGGAGCACTTTTGAGCTGCTACTCTTGAAAGGTGGTATTTTTGATACCAATTCTAGGTGGAATTGATAGTAATTTGGGTTATATYGGCACAGCCGAGGGAGAAATTCTGCTTGCAGAGCTGCAGTTGTCAGCAGTAGGAAGAGCTCCTTGGGGGCCAAAAGTGTGACCTAATCTGAAAACTGTATGCAACCGTGGGGAGCTTCAGTCTGAGGAAACATGATACTGGTGTCAGGCAGACAGCGGTAYGGAGCAGTGTGCGGTTTGAGACCAGATAACTCCGTGTTTGAGAGCTGTTTTTATGTGAAACTGARCAAGAGGTAGCTCCACTTTGGAGTCTTATATAGAGGATGATGAATTAGCAGCTGCTCTGTWAGATGGCTGCTCTTGATGGGCCAGTGACCGAGTATGGAGAGGCAGTGCCAGTTCCAGGAATAAAGCAAAATCTGAGGGAAGAAATATAGACAGAGACTGAGAGTTTAAACAACATGTACTGACTAATGCTTCAKAAACAGTGAAGCTCTGGCGAGTTTATTGGAGTAGCAAAGGCAACAAATAGAAATTAAAACAAAGAAATGCAAACAAAATGGAAAAAAGAGGAATTGGAGAACATGATACTAAACACAGGATTGTGGAGGATTATTTAGAGGAAGTAGAAATGTGGGGAGAATCTAAAGCTGCCAGGATCAAGTCCAGTTCAAAGGAGATGTTCAGTGTATGTTAGGAATAAAATACATCTAGCAATTGTGTAATCGGGATGGAGTTGGAGGGAGTAACATTTTAATAATGGCTTAACATAAATGATAAATATTTGTTAAAAAATTGGAAAAAAGATGAACTGTGATACAAAGGAATRTTTTATTGTGTTGTTGTGACTAGCCATATTTTATTAGGGTTTCTTAGGAGTAAAAGTCTTAGAACTATTGGAGGATTAAACATMCCAAATACTAAGACTATCTATGCCCAGTGATGACCATTTTCAATAAGCTGGAATAGATCAATAGGAAAATCAGACATTGAGATGGGTGCTGGTATTGGTTTAATGCTGCGGCRCTGTAGCCGTATGGGCATGGCTATAGTTCTATGGGTAGCCGTGGAGCTATTGCCAGGTGAGCTTGACACCAGTTCTGCTGAGTTATCAGGGAAGTTTCCTCACTGATCAAGTCTTAACAGCCGAAAGGATTATTTTTTGTTAATTTAGAATGAGATTTGTCAGTAGTTTTCAGAATAATGTTGTTGGGAGAATGGGTAGAACAAGCAAAATGGATAATAGGAATAAATGTATAGGAAAGGAAATTATTCATCCAATATGGAAGCAGACCTGCCATGTAATRTGATCTCCTCAAGTGAGCATATTAATCATTATCCCAGTATGGAGACAGAATTTAAGAGTCTCTTGGCAGCAAATACTTTAAGGAATATTATCCTGTTGGTACTCAATGGCTGAAGATTAGCAAATATTTTACACTTTTATAAGGGGGAAGAGTTCCAAGTACTTAGACTTCTTTGTTCTTGCTGTTTTGAAGTCTCTATTCTTCCTTAGAAAGTCAACAGACTTACAAAAGTAGATTTCAAACAAATCTAGCAAGGTTTAGTTTTCAGAGATAGCGAATGTTGTTGAGGGTAGTAGAAATTAATTCCTTCCTATGTTTAAGCTTCTCCAAAGCAATAGATGCATTTCTGATTTTATTCTGACTACAGAGGTCTCCCYGTGACTCTTCAGCAAAGAATGAAACAAACTAAGACCTGGATGACAGAAGAACTCCATAAACAGTTGTCAGAAGGGAAGTGTCATTCAACAGCTGTTTTCAGAGGTGTTCTGGTAGGGACCTGGTGGTATTAACCGTTTTCAGTAACGATCCTGAAAATGTTAAATGACTCTGGATTTACAGACGGAGTTTGTCAGTGCTACAAGAACCGGTGCAAATACCCATTAAGTTGGAGGAAAACATTTAGGGAAGCTAAGAGTGGTTGGAAACCAAGAGCAAATAATAGACTTCAAGCCAATTTGTGAGAGCATGGCTAATGCAACTTTGGGGAGGAAAAATTTCTGGATAATACTGTCTGGAAAAAATAYGAATATGTGTTGATAGCAAAAAAAGTGAGTTATGAGTGTGTTAAGTGGTATGAGTGATAGATGCATCGCATGGCAGAGGAGGAAAGCTGATCTCTAGTCAGCAGTGTTGTGACCACTGCAACCTGTTTGCCTTCTAGCTTCTTATCACAAAAACTTTGAAAACATTCAAGTAGTTCCCAGAAGAAACAAATTTAGGAGACCTTGCACATGAAAATGAAGGTTACAAACCCTCTAATATTGATAGATCTTGTAGCCTTTCTGAAATGACATAGTTGACTTAGCATGGTGTGAAAAATCAGGTTTGGTCACATTCTTTCTTTTCCAAAGACGCCTTTGCACCTGGAGTGCTGGTGGGCTTAAACACTGAGCCAAACCCCCTCAGTTAAACCATTTTCATTCCCCCACACAATGTTTTGTATCTTGTTGGTTCCAGTTCTCTTGTACATGGTCTGTACCATGGAGTTCCATCTGACTCACCTGGTGTTGAGACACAAGTCAGGTTCTCAGCTTGGAACTGAGTTGTCTGAGGCTGTTGGAACGATGAAGAGCAGTGGTTGTGTTGAARGACAGGAATGTTTTGTTTAAACTAGAGCTGTCATTCTGAGGTGATGCTAGGGAGGAGCCAGAACATAAGGGATTACTATTGCTTGAGACCAATGAACCTGAGCTGTAAAGGCCAGCAGTATTTTCCCAAGGTACCTAGGCTGTTTCTCCAGCTGATAAGTTAGATGGGGCCATTTCTTACATTATTTTTGCCACTGTGGCGACTTCCCTGAGTTGAAGGTTAACGGCATGTGCTGCATCAGTGTTTCTTAACACAGACCTGTCTAGCTAATGTGTATTCATGGGAAACAATGGAGCCAAAGGCTCTTCTTCCACAGCTGGTTTAGCTTGACATCAGTCTATGCTGCTAAAAGGGGGAAAGAGGAAGCTTGTCCTTGTTTCTGACTTTTTTTTCCTGGAGTAATTTTCTTATCTGGTTCACTGCAGCTGCTTGAACGCCAACACCAGTCGAAGCCAGAGACCAGGAGGATGCAAGGGTGAAAGCTGCTCGGAAATGGGTTTTGTAAGACGAGGAGTGACACAGAGCTGTGCAGAGTTGGCAGTACAAATTCAGAAATGAGTTAAAGGAAAGAGTGCGAGTGACCGGGCGGAGGAGAGCAGTCAGCCACGTGCCCCCTCCGCAGGCTCATCTGCCTGGCTCCTCCTGCCTGCTCACGCCTCCCAAACGCCGCTGGAAAGATCACTTTTCCAGCTTAATCTTTTGGCCCCATCTCCCTTTCGGCCTTGCGGCTCTGTCCCCTTCGTGCTGCTTCTCTTCATGCTTGGGGCTTGCACAGGCAGCGTGCAGCCGCCTGGCCACTGCTGAGCATTCTGGTACTCGGTATCTGCAGGGCTGCCGACCTCCATCCTCCACCTGTTAGAGATCTTAAATGAACCCTTTGGGGCTCCTGCTCCCTGGTCYCTGCCAGCTCAGGAGGAACTTCCCATGAGGATCTGCAGAGCTGCCCCACGGCCTGCTTTCAGATCACCCCTGAAACCCCCCTTGTAGGGCCAGCATGGGCAGCAGCTAAGCTYCCAGGATGTGAAGATTTCCACCCATTGGTCTGATCCATGCTGTCCTGTGGTCTCCTGAGAAGTTCTAGCTGGGGACTGTTTCTTCTGCCCAATTGTAAGCCTTGCATGATAGTTTATGGGCTGAAACGTGCAGCTTCAGTCAAGCGTTTTTGCTTCACAGAAGTAGGTGTTAAAGGATCCTGCCTAAATTCATATTTTCTTTTTAGTTTTTTGTTCCTCTTGAGGGTCTTTGTCTTGATCATATTGTGTCTTAGGGAAGAAAATGAAAATTRACCTCTTTTTAGAGGAATGAGAAGTAGCTTGTTTGGTGACCAGCTATCTGCAGCCTTTCAGCAAAAACTCAGTGTAACTGGCCTTTGAGCTTCGCATGATGCCTGGAAAAGGTGAATCAGCAACCCGAGAGAGAGAAACCACTTCTGCCCTTTGTGAGGGGCTGCGGCACGCTTGTGCTCTGCTCGGAGGGCTCCGGGATGGCCGCGCAGCCGGAACTGCTGTTACAGCTGTTGTGGTTTCAGAACGTTAACCAAGAGTGATGCTGCCGAGGGGGATGGGGGCAGCCTCCCCGCATTCCTCCTCCTTTGGCAAGAGGTGGATTTGGGGTGTCTGCAGTGGGGCCGATGCAAGGCAATGAGCGCCCTGCAGCCAGGCCCAGGGACACAGCACGGAATGGGAGGCAAGGAGGAAGAGCTGGATGCCGTGTCGTGGAGTGGGGAATGGTGACTGAGTGGGATCTGCTGCTCACCTGAAATCACCCACTCCTTGCAGGGGTGGYACAGCGCAGCTCCTGCCAGGGTGGGTATCTGTTTGGGCCAAGACCAAGGCTGTTCTAGCAGCTTTCTGGGAAACACTGGAAATGGGAAATTTTGCCTTGAGTGCGTGTGCCTGATAGGCTGGTCTGCAGTTTCTATTTATTTAGTGGTGCTTTGCTTAAATAATATGGGAAGCAAACTGTCAGCTTCGTCTGAGACTGCAGTAAATATTACACCAGCTTAAGCTGAAAGGAACTTTGTTCTGGTAAAGCGAGCTGTCAGGTTCTTGTTTGCAGGACTTGGAAATGCTGTTGTGAAAGCATGGAAGCCATAAAGTGCAAAAAACTCCATGTTTAGTAGGACTTATTCTTTCATGAGCCAGAGAGAATTGAGACTTTGCTCTGAAATTAATTGGTCACAAAGTTAAAGATGATTTTAGTGAGTGGTTTAAACAGCTGGGTTCAACCTTCACCACCACCCCCCAGTTCCCACACCATGATCTCTCCTGACTTTATTTGCACTCACATGACTGACAGCATCAACAGAGAGCCGAGCTGCTCAGGAGCCCTCAGGGAGGGGGAGAAAAACCAAAGAGAACTTTTTGCATTTGTGCAAGGCAGAGCCATGGCTAGAGAAGGAGGCAGGGCAGYGTTTTCATGGCAGAGCAAACACGTTCAAGGCAACTGTGAAACTGGGCCTTTGCACTTCCTCTTAAAAATACAAAGTTTTACATGAAAAACCTGACAAGTACTATGAACACCTTAAAGGCAGTAGTTTTACAGTTGCTTTTTAGGTTAGAAAGTGTCTCAGCTTGAAGAGACTAGTAATTCTCTGTTAATTTAAGGACTTTTGTGTTATGGCCATTTGAGGACCATGAGAATGTGAATTGGATCTTCTGAGCCCTGCTGCGAATAGATTCACTTCTGTAAATATGGATCTTGGAGAGCTCTGTCTACCCCTTTACTTCTCTGGAAGCTGTAACCATAGACTTGCCTGGCAATATACTGCAAACCACATCCCTGGAGTTTTTGCTGTGGTGGAGCAGTTGGTCTCTAGGTTTACTAGCATTTCATACTGATTACATGAAACACAGCAAGCCTGCTGCTAGACTCCATAGCCCTTCTGTGAAGTAGCCYCTGCCCTTGCTCTGTCCTTTCCTCCCTCCCTCCTTGAAGCTAGACTCGGAAAAGGAAGTGTGGGGAATGTGTTCTTTCCCCACCATGGGGCTCTGCTCTCCAGTTCTCTGTATCAGCACTTTCCCCCAAACCTAAATGACATTTTTCATTTTTCTCCTGTTTTTTAAAGTTGTAACAGATATTAATAGATCTAGCATGAGTCATGTGTGTACTTTATTAGCCCAGTAGTCTCTAAATGGGTATTAGTCTAGCATAACACTAGAGAGAATAAGTCAAAATGACAGGAGAATTTGGGAGTAGGTGTACGTGAAGCATGCTGCGGCTCCCTAGACCCTGGGAGCCGGGTGTGGGAAGGAACCTTTTGTGGGACTTGGTTTGCGAGAGCGTTGCAGGCAACTGGCCTAGTGGATAGGCCTTAGACTGAGTTGCTTGCTCCACTGTGCTGTTGTCTCTTGCACGTTTTTGGTCTGTTCAATGGGGATAGCAATGTTGACTTGATGTATGGATGGAAAGCGCTGGGAGAAATTCAAGTGCTATGGTATGTTATTAGGGAAAGGCTGAGATTCTGCATGCAGAAATGTCAAGCGTGAGGATTGTTTTTATTAGTCTTAACTCCCGTCCTGTTCTGTGTGAATAGCACTGATGACAGATGGTGCCACAAAGGAAAGGAGACCCTGGGAATGGTAGGAATGCAGTGAGACAGTCCTAGCCTTGCTTGCTCTCTATCTGCCAAGAAAAAGTTGGAGTCGTAAGGCTGTGACTAGAGCGTGAGAACCTTCTGTGGACAAAAAAGCCTCTTAGTGAAACCTGTTTCTGCTGAGGAATAGTTGCAGCTACCCTGTCTCACCAGAACTTTTATGGGGAAGCTGCTATTAAGGTTAATTCTGCTGTGCAGTTTTGGTTAGGGGACTATGACTGGGTCTGGAGTACATCAGTGGGGATAGCTTGTGCTGGTCACAAAGCTGCTCACGTGTGATGGGCTGCAGACCGCTCCCGTTCACCATTGGTGCTGAGGCACGCTAGGGGTAAGATGTTTTAAAATCCCTTGTGCTGTCACCCGGGTGCAGTCTGCCCTGTTCTGTCGGATCTAGGTATCATCTTGTTTCAGCAGCTTGGCACTCTAGAGCTCACTCCAGCGTTGCTGGGTTCATGTGTGCTCTGCTKCAAGCTCCAAGCAGAAGGCCTGGACACAGCAGAGCATCTTGCAAGAGCACAGGGACTAGTAGCCCTAACAATCTGTTCCTTTAGCTTTTAAACTGTTATTAGGATCCCCCGTAACTTAACCAGGCTGAGGGGATGTCAYTTTACAACCATAATAGAGGCCGAAAACCAAACAAAGCTCCAGCCACACAATGCGGTGTCTGCAGTGACAGAAGGTAGGGGTGAGGCTGACGACCTGTCTGTGGTGGTTGCAGCCCTCTCCTAGGTGAAGGAAAGGCTCCTGTGCAGCCGTCCTGCAAGAACTGGAGCTGACTGGAAGCTGCCATCTCCTGACAGTTCCCCTCCCTATACATGTAGTGTCACTGATAGTATGTTTTAGGATATTTTCTGCAGCCTTCTCAAGTAGTTGAAAATGAAACACCTGTAAAACAGCCTTTCTCACCTCTGGTTTGAGGTCATGTGCTGCTAATGTACCGTGTGGGTGTTGAGTGAAGCTGTTCTGCCCTGCCGCAGGCTTCTGCAAGGCTGGTGACAAGCCACAGAGGGAGGAGGGAACATAAAGACAGAGGCAAAGCTGGTCGAGAAGAGAGTGCTTTGCTCGGTCACGGGCCGCCTTTGTAGACTCGTAGCAGGAGGATTAAGACTGGTCTGGATGAAATATGGATGGAAACGTGTGTGAACTGGAAGAAGCAGCAGCACTGGGTTAAAAGAATGGTCTACAATGATAACCACACATAAGAGCAGCACTAGTAAAACTGGGTAAACACAGGCCAATGTGGTGTTTGCGACATGCCCACACTGCCCGCGTGCCGATAAGGCCCCTGTGCAGATGGCTCATGAGCAGAAGGCTCTGATAAAAGCAGGATGATGGCAAGGTTGCTGCACAGCCCGAGTRCCTTTCCTTCTATTCTAGCAGGAGGACAGACTGGAGATGTAGGAGTGAGGRAAGAGGCACTGGGCTGTGAATTTACCTGGGGTTCACTGGGATGAAGTGAGCAAGATAATGATGCAAGAGAATCTCCCTGTAATAACTCTTATCTCCTAGAGAGGACAAAAGGTCTATCCAAAATCCTGGACTTCCCGCTGAAGAGGAATCCACGAGATGCAGTGAGCACATGGTACATGGCATTTGCCCCATGTGTTCTGGCCAGGATGACTTGTTCAACCTGAAACATCTTGCTTGGAGCTTGGGAATAGGGGGATGTGAATGACTGCAAATGGGAGAAATCTAGGAGTATGTGATTACTCCTACTAGGAGTAAGTACACAAGTAATTTCTCAAAACATATATCACCTTCCTGTTCCATAAGATCCTGCACTGACATTTGTTATATTAATTTCCCTGAAAACTGCATTTTAAAACTGTGCTCCTCTCAAGTGAGCAGATGTTTATTTGCTGATAACTGGTGTATAATCCTGCTTCATTCAACACAGCTGAAGAACTTTCAAAAATCAATGAATAAAAATGGAGTTGTGCCCAAAATAGGTTTGTGATGCTTGAGACTGTCCATTTTTTTGCCCCGAAATTTCAAACWAACCCAGGGGAAGTTGACACAGGCTCAGTGATGGAAAGCGCGACGTTGCGGCTGCTCGTCCACCCAAGCGGCTCCCCCACGGAGCGTGGTGCCTTCGTGGTGGTTTCCTGTGCGTGGGTACACAGGGTGGGTGAGCAGGTCATGGCCCAGGAGGAGACCCCTGGGGAGAACCACCTGAATACAAGAAGTGTGGGATTCCAGCCAGTCTATAAATGCCTTTGAAACTGGGTCTCCCACTCCTACTGAGGCAACCACACAGATTTCTCTTGGCATAGAATTACCTTACAACTTCTATTTCTTCTGCAGCCCATTACTCCTTAATTCTATGTTTTGTATCTCCTCAAGTTGAAAAGCATTACTTTTGGGGACTAAATTCCATTTTCCACATGTGTTATTGTTCRTGAATAACCGAAGTTTGAGAGTTTTGCATGTTTGTCTTATTTTTTTCAAGTTATATCTCTCATTGTTTTCTGTGTAGGATGGTGGTTGCCATAGATACTGCAGTTATTTATCCTTTCTGGATGTGCTGTTCCCCTCAGTGAATTACACTGTAATTTACCATTTTTATTTGAGGTCTTTTTTCCTTCATCCATATCAGTGATAAGCTGATTGCTTTGTTTTTGTAATGCTCTGCCATCTTGATATGTTGTCTGGTGCCTTTATAGGGCTCTCAGTCCATAGGATAAAACCTCTATGGCAGCAAGTTTCTAATTTAAAAAATGGTGACGTTGCATATTTGTTCAAGAGTTTTGTGCCAATAATTCCTGGAAACTTGAGCTCAGCTCTTCTCTGCTCTGGGTAACTTGATACAAAACAGTGATTTAGTTCTCCTTGTTCTTCTCTGCTTGTGGCAAGAGAAATATTATGGAAGTAAAGTCTGGCAAAATACTCAGGGTTTGCTGACCTTTCAGATTCACACTATTAAGAACAGAGACATCTCTGAGTTCTCTCTTCCTGTTTCTGCCTTGCCCCAGAGGAAAGAGCATCCTGACTTGTAGAGGTACCTGCCAAGGTAAAACCCTGCATGATGTTTCATGGTGCTGAGAAACTCGACCACTACCAGCAGTCAAGAGAAGCCTGGCCATGACGTGTTGGAGCTTCCTCCTTCAGGACTATTCTGTCCTTATCTGGGCATTTACTTACCAAGTCATGCTGTTTTCTTGATTTAGCATCACAAGAAGCAAGCCAAGGCAGCTCCAGGGCCACATTTAAGGAATTAGAAGTCGCATGTTTGCAGATTTATAAGTGAATTTATTCTTTGTCTCAGCTGTTGATAGCCTTTTAAACCCCCTTGTGTGGCAGCAGAGTGAAGCAAAGTGTGCTCAGACTCTGTCATGCTAATTTGCTGTGAGCGCTGCTGTTGGCCTGGGAGTCCTGGGGCTGGAGAGGGGCCTTTGTGCCCTTTTGACAGGACACAACTCTGGTTTCTGTACCCCGCTAGGCTCCGTCTGTGGACGCAGGMTCTAGAGCGGACACCTGGAGGGAAATGCTATGGAAGAGCGTAGGGGTAGGGCAGGAACTTTTCTTGTTTGCAGCTCTTTGGGTAACAGAGCTCTAGTGGTGCTTGGTGAGAAGCTGTAATGTGTTYGCTGGTTCCGTTCCTGGACTCGGTCTCTGCAGATCCCTGGGAGGCTTTCCAGGAAAGCTGCTCCATCCTCCAGAAATGGACAGGACTTGTGCCTCCAGAGCAGCCCCTGCTGTAATGTATATGTGGATGTGGCAATTCAGGGCCTTGTGGAAGGATGGGTTGTTAAAACAGTCCCTTGTTCTCATTACCACTGTGTGCCAATGCTGTCTTATCTAAAATGTGTCACTTATTTTGAACCGTTTGAGTCAAGGACCCTGTAAAAATGACGAATGAAGAAGTGGAAAAAAACCTGAAGGCCAGCTATGGTGTCATCATAAATGGATTCACTTTTCTGACCTTAGTTCTCCCAGGGATTTTTACAGTGTCTCTTCCTCTGATAAGCCATCTGAACTTTCTAGATTGAGATCCTGTGCCAGGCCGTTCATTCAGTAAAACTCCTTTGCTGTTTTGTTCCAAGTTTGGATGAGACTTCAGCCTTTGCAATGTTCTCTTCTAATCATGAGTATTTAGGTTCATATTTAACTTTTACTATTTTCCCCATCTGGTTTTCATTCCCTTTGCTGCCTCCTAGAAGTACTTGTTCTCTCACATTCAGACGCTTTATTTTGAGGTCCTTGCCCTGCAACAGACTTCAGTCCATTCTTATTCCCATCGGTTGTCCCTAAAAATACCACAGGATAATTTGTTTCCTGCTATTTGGAGTGGAAAGAGCAGCAGCATGAGGAACAGAGCATGGTATTCATGCCAAGCATCATGAGCTGAGTTCTCYCCATGGTTTGTGGGAATCCCAGTTATTAGCGCTGACCTCTGAGAGATCAGTGGGTTTTTCCAGAAAGCCTAGAGAGTAGCAGCACTCCCAGCGGCAGACAAACTATCCCCAGATGTTCCCTGTGCTGTGCTCTGCCAGGAGCAAAGTAGATACCAGTGTTAGAAGCTGGAAGTAAGTGGGCAAATCCAGAGGTGTTTGATTAGCTAGAGAGGAACTTTTCCTGTCCTCCAGGTCTTAACCTTGGCCTCCCCTCTTGGGAGGGAGAGGTGAGGAGGCCGCTGTCCTGCCTTGACAGCGGGCAGCCCTTGTGCTTCGTTCTGGTGGATGAAGTGGAGCCATGGGATTCTGCTCCTTCCGCCAGCAGACCCCACGTAGATGGTGAACTCGTGAGTTCACTCATGGGAGGCACCGTGGGCGGCCGCRGCGTTGGGTGTGTTCTCTCTGTGGCTGCACCCTCTGCCAGAGCCTCTCGGTGGGACCAGCACCACTTGCAGCGCTCTGGGCTTGGTGTTTTCCAGGAAATTCCTGACCTTTCTCACCCATTGTGGGTAGCGAAGGATTAAAAATGTGAGGGTTGTCCTTAAGGCTGTTTGACTTGAGGGGACACAGGAAGGGGGCTGCTGTGGGACGATGGTGCAGGGAAGGGGTCACAGAAATGACCCTGCAGCCCCTCACCCTCCCAGAGCCACAGCCCTGTCCTTGGAGGCGATGGCAGCTCTGCCATCAGTTAAGAGCTGTAGGTGTGYAGGGATGACCTGGGAATGAGCGGCCATGGCCACAGCTGGTGAGGGCAGGAGGTGGTGCCCGTTACCGTAAGCTGGATTTAACAGGGACAGATTTCATCAGATGATGGTGTAATCTCTCAAAATCGAGGGTGGTCACCTCACAACTGGCAATCCATTACGTCCAGAACAAGGGAACTGTACGTAGGCACTGGTCGGGATAGGAAAAGACATGGATAGAACTGAGWGTTATTACCTACAGGTGTTAAGTAATGCACTCTTATTGTATATTGACTATATTGTATATTGACTGTTAATGCCTGGCAGCTCCTTAAAGAAGTGATTTCCTAAATTTAAAAATAGTTGAGCTGAGTCAGTAGGGTGAGAATGTAAAGCAGCTGAATGCAAGTGCTAATCAGAAGCTGTCTGTTAACATCTTGCTCAAATCCCCCAAAGCCTTAATTCAACAGTTGAGTTATGCTAATTTAAAAAACCAAAAATATCTGTAGARAAAGACAGTCAAATTTAAGCAAACAAGAGAATCTGATTGCAATTAATGCAAATTTAAATTTAGTGCAGAATATGATCAAAAGAAGCATTAGGGGAAATTTGTAGCCAGTGGAGTTATGAAAAATAAAGATTTCAAGCATATTGTACTCAAAAGGAAAGCTGGCAGCAACATAGGTCTGTTGGAAGCTTGCATTTTAGAGATATCAGTAATAAAGCTGAAAACGTAGCGGTGCTTCATGTTTCTTCTGCAAGACAGATGTCTTCATCTGATAACCAAATATATTCAAGAAATAACTTGAGTGGTGACCTTCAGAGGAAAAATACATATTTGCAAAGTACTTAGTGAAGAGATTTCAGGTTTTATGGATCATAGTAATAAATCTGCTTCATTGAAACCCACCAAACTTCGGTAGGCTAGAAGCAGAAATCAGCAACAGCCATTTGTCAAACATTTTGCTGCTTGTTGGTTGTATTTGCATACTTTGATCTTGCTGTTGGGATGTAAAACAATATATTGCTGTGGAGAGGCTGTGTGATGAGTGGTGATGGCCTCAGGAAGGCTTTGGTGGGATGGTGAACGCCAGCTATGCAATAACAGAGGGAGATGGTGACGTGGGGATGGGAGGCTGTGTGGGGCGGGCGTGGTTTCAGCCCCTCTCCCTGGCTGAGGGATCAGAAGTCTGAGGCTGCTGGCTGGACCGGAGTGTCTTGGGGACATCTCTGGGTGGGAGGAACATGCTCYGTGCGCCACGCTGAATGGGGACTTGTTGATGGTGCTGCCCGGGTTGCTGACTTCCTGCCCATGGTCCCTGTGACATCACCCACCGCGGCACCAAACTGTGACACCAGCGTGAGCGCGGGACGTGGGACCGGGCGCGCGCACAGAGCCCCTCTGTGTCCCTTCGGCCGTGCGGTTGGTCATGGGAAGGCAGGGAAGGGCCCTGTGTGCTGCCGRCTGGGAAAGTGGCACAGGCTCCCCCAGGAGCTCGAACTCCACCGCAGTTCAGGCTCGGTGCTTCAGTTTTTATCTCCAATGAACATAAGGGGTAGTGTATGTTCTTCTCTTTATTCTGCCCTTGAGTTTTCTGAAGACTGTTCCCGTCTCGCTTGATCTTCTCTTTCTAAACAAAACCATCCAGTTCTGTCTTTCCTCATAGGTCAAGTCTTTAGGCCTGTGATCTTGTCCTCTTCTGGAGTTTCTCCAAGTGGGCTACATCTTCCTTGAAGGGCAGTGCCCAAAACTGGGCACGTTCATGTGAGGCTTTCCCAGTGTCAAATGGAGGGAGGATGTGCTTTAGACTGCCCTAGCTGCAAGAATGTTCTCCTTGCGACTGCTGCTTAACCAATTGTTTGCCACCCTCTTTGTGCGATTTGATAATTTCTTGGTGTTATAGTTGCGTTTGTGTGCACTAAGCTGAGTTGGATGTTTTCTCCAGGCTGTCTTCCCCATTTGTCAAATTTGCAGTTATAATCCAAGTGTGTTTTTGTTCCTGTTGGCATTCTTTATCACAAAKGTAAAGGCACCATCTTTAATCCATCCTTTAACTTACTTACAAAAGCGTGTGGGCATGGGGCAAGGACCCTCTATCCAACTGCCTAGCCTAGGTGGACGTGAGTTTGGAGATATTTGATACTTCTAGACAGGACTGTGACATCAGTCAAGTGTCTCTAAGAGGTTCTAAGCAAAATACATGATGTTTTTTTTCATAAGCTTCTAGATAGCCTTCTGAAGAATCTGAACAGCTCCATTTTTGCAATTAATGTGGGCCTGAAACAGGTGGGTTACATAATTTTGAAGCAAAGTCTGTGTAATATGGCCAAGTCCATGGAAATAGCTGAGGAGAATATGCAGATGAAAAAGGCAGATGAAGGAATGAACAAGAGAGAAAGTCATGTGGAGACAAAACCAAGAAATGAAGTACAGCATTAAACTTATGTGGAGAAAAATCAGAGGATTATTGATAAATGAAGTAGGTTGTTTTTCCAAGTGCTTACGAACTCAAACTTTGATTCCGGAGAATCTGAAGAAAGGAATGTGTTCTAAATCAGCGCCTCAGAAGTTGATGCAAGTTCAGCATACCTGCTGAGCATCCAGCTTCCYGGACAAATTCAACCATTACGAAAGCTCGCTGTCCTCACTGGGAATATAATGTGGGTGTCCCATACCCAACCTCGGTAGAAGGACCGTGCTGGCAGTTCGCATCCTCTTCCTCTGCGGTGACTTCACAGGCACCAGCTCTGGCAGTTGGTAAATAYGGACAGACTGTTGTGGAAGTTGCTCTCTGAGCCTGCCGAGGTTGGTGCAGGCAGCTGCCCTGCAGCCTTGCTGAGGCATTCACACGCCTYTCAGACACTCATTCAGGTGCCTCTAGCTGCAGCTGCCAGTCAGGCAGCAAATTGTTGCTCCTTGCTTTAAAAACACGGTGGCTGCTGGTTCGTTTCTGTACTAATCCCAGTGTCCTAGTCTTTAAGAATGGCTGGCCCYGTGGATCTGCAGTTTGAGGAGCTCCACAGAGTGTATTTGCACTTGCTGGGCTATGTGATTGCTTGAGCAGCCTGCAGTTCTGGCCCAGGAGAAGGGAAGCGTGCTTAGGAAACCAGCCATTGGAGAGGCTCCCAACAGACCACAGGAACTTGCTGGGGGATCAGCAGCAAAGCTCACGTCAGCCGATGGGCAGGATTAATAAACCACTGTCTTACTGTCTCCAGAACTCTTGGGCACAGACTGCTGTCTTGGAGCTTCTCGTCCTCACAGCTCRTAGCACAGCTAATTTTAATAAATGTAATCTAGTGAGCATAAAGGTGACGGGGGGAGAAGGTCTCTTGATGCGGTAACTGAGCAGTTGATGGCAAGGGATGGTGGTAGGGTCTCCCATGGTGCCRTCTGTAACAGGCTGGCTGTGGGTTTCTGATTAAAAAGAAGAGTCATCAGCTCTACCTGTTATGCAAAGCCAGAGAGTATTTAGGTTTGTTAGAGGTGTTGGGTCACGGAGGGGCTATCGGAACTGAGTACRCAGACCTCTGGCCCACGACCTTGGACTGTACACAGCATCTCTTTTCTCTTTGACAGTCCTAACCTCAGTCCTTGTGTCAGCCTCTGTTATGGCACCTCTGGAAGCAAATCAGTACTTGATTTCTTTTGAGATTTGTTGTTGTTCCTTGTTGGGCAAGAAAGCAGTAAGGGGATGGGCAGCCCTGGCTCTGGGCAGCATCTCCTGGCTCCCAGACATGCCAGTGTCTTCCAGCGATTCCAGCTGGAGGAACGGATTCCAATCTGCCTTGAAGAGCCACAAGACACCAAGGACAATCCTTTGTGTTTGCACACAGCTGCCTCGTGTCTTTCCTGAGAGCAAAAGGGGTTTGGTAGTAAAACTGCTGTCAGCTGGAGTTGTTGCCAGTGTCCCTCCATTGATGGCTAACTCAGAGCCAGAAAAGTTATTAATCTGTTTATGTTCTGGGCCCAGGACCAATCACTGGATGGAGCTAGTGGCAAAATTGGGGAAAAAACAGAGAGACCAAAATTAGAACCTGGCAGAAATGCCCGAGTCGCTGGGCTGCGCTCCAGCATGTGGGGAGCRCGAGATGCCTGTGCAGCCGGGCAGGAGTGCGGCCCAGGCGGCTGCGAGCTCGGGGCGGGGTGGGGGTAAACCTGCTGTGGGGTACGTGCAGCCCTGCGTGATTTTTCCTGTCATCACTTACAGTGGGTGCTATGGGTTGGGGCCTCCAGGGCTGGAAGTTGGTCTCACCTTGACCTTTGGCGGAAGAAAACTGCTGCTGGAAAAGTGCTYGGGCTGGCGGGCCGCAGAGCTGCGCGGCGGACCTGCTGCCCAGCRCGCTGCAGACTGAGCTCCCAGCCCTCCTTCCTGTGGCACTCAACACCCAACAGGGCCATTAGCGGCCACCTCGAGGTGTGATCTCAGAGTACGGGTGGCGACACGTGGATTTGCTGCGCGCTCGTCCRTTGTGCAGCTTCCTGTGCACTAACCCATCTGTTTGCTTTCAGTCTCCTCGTGCTGCAGTAGTCGTGTCCTTAATTGGACGCATTCAGGGCTGTGCAGCTGAGCGGGTCACGGTCTTCCTCAAGAGGCCGAACCCCACAGGCGTGGTGCTCTGTGTCCCCAGCCGCCTCAGGCTTGGAGGCTTTTTGGAGCGACGCTGTGTGAAACACTTGTCCTCCTGCTGTCCAGGATACGCGCTGGGTCACTTTTTAAGCTGCCTTCTTGGGGCTCTTGGCAAGCACCCTGTGCCTCTAGCAGACGCTCACCGAAGTGCCGCGCTTCCAGGTCACAGTTTGCATCAGTGGATTTGCACTGAGTGTGAGGAGGGCGAGCGCGAAGCTCCAGGCCGGTGATGGGTTTCTCGTGGACCTGCCTGCGGGCGTGATTTTCACCTGGCACTTTTAGGTTGCATTCTCAGTAAGTGGGAAGAAAATACTTGTCTGTGAACGTCAAGTCAGAGGTTTCCATTGCTTTTCTCATGCCGGCTAAATTCAGAAAGCAACCCGCAGGTTTTGGATCGTTTCTGAGGCTGAGTAACATTYTGTCTGTGTAGTTCTGGTGCCTGGAGTTCCTTCCATGTCAGCACAGAACCATTAGAAGCTGTTCCTGGTCAGGACTTGGCAGGTCTCCTCATATTCACATGGCTYGCTGTGGAGCGCCTGCGTTTGGGGCTCTAACACTGTATAGCCCGAGGGCTGCAGAGCGAGCTCTGGAGCTTCAGCTTGGGCACGTGGGCRCGAGTCGGGCTCAGTTACCTTCTGTTGAGCTTAAAAATGCAGTAACTGGCCCAGGTTAAGGTGTTTACTTTGACACAAGTGTGATGATCCACAGCAYGCTTGTAACATCTGATAAATGTGAGTGTTTCTGTGTAGCAGAATGAGGTTGTTTCTGTAGAACCTGTGTGAGCAGTTGAACTCTCAGTGCTTTTGAACCTGGAACATCAGTGATGTAAGAAATGAATTTCATGCTGCAGCGGGAGCAGACACGTCCACTGCATTGCTGAAGCTGTTCAAGTTGTGGCCGTTGAATTTACGGGTGGATTATAAATGTGGAAGATACCTTTGCTGCTACTCYTTCTGTAGCTTTGTGCTGTAGATGGTATTTCATTGATGATGTCAGGTGGGCTGAGCCTCAGCTATGAAGTAAGAATTCCTTCATGGGACACATAAATGACACCAACATACAAATATCCATATCTACATATTTTTGTATCCACAATATATATACACATTGGTTCTGAATTATTTTCATCATCCATAAATGGCTTTGTTAGAGAATTCTACTAACTATGTCTTCTCAGACATGGAAAATGGGCTTGCTACATAGGTCATTTCAAACAGATTAGTAACAGTTAAGGAATGAGATTGTTACAGGCTTAAAWGTTTTACAGCAAGTATGGTTTTAAAACATAGTGCTTAAAATATAATTGACAATTCATAAATGTAATTAAAATGAATGCAGACTAAATTAGATCCTGTGGGGTGTGGTGTCAAAAAGTCCCAGTAGGTTTCTTAAAAGATGTGGAGTGCAAATCATTTTCAATGCATCCATTTCCCACATCTGTAAACCAGGGCTGCTAAAACTAACTGAAATGACACATCTCCCAAGTACCTCCCCAGTGATGAGGGTGATGTAAGTTCTTACAAATGCTGGAAAATCTCAAAGCACAAAGTGCTGCGATGAACTGTCAGAGGAGTTGCAGCGTGTGGCTCCCGTGCTCTTTGTCGGCAGTGTGTAATGTCCTTTCAGCATCTGGGGGTTATTGGAGCCAGGGCACGGCTGTGGCAGAAGCTGGTGCCTGCCCCATGCCGCTGGCTTTGCTGTAGACCGTGGCTCAGTTTCGTGCAGTTATTTCAGGGACTAGTTAAGCACAAGCTGCATCTTCAAGTTCTGGCCCCGCTGAGTGTGTCTGTGGGACACCAGGGCTGAGCTCTGCCTCTGAACCGCTGCCGCACGGTGGGATGGAGCAGGGGAGCAGCGCGGTGGCGGGTGAGGGTGCGCGGGGACTTGGCTCGCCCTCTGCAGCACCRGCATGCAGCAGTGCCACTGGGCATGGACCCCGACGCGGCAGAGCGGGAAGGACTGCGGGAGGATGCCGCAGTAGACCTTGGGGTGGGGTGGGATGGGTACCGGGATACTAACAGCCCCTCTCTTTGCTGTAGTCACAGGTACCAAACGAAGGATGTCCTGGACGAGAAAGATTCTGCTCCTCCTGGGGTTTCTCTCTACTTTGGCTGCAGTCGCTTTAATTGCTGTAGCAGTGACCCAAAACAAGCCACTTCCAAAGAATACTAAGGTATTACATGTTGGGGCACTTAGAGGAAAATAAGCAGAGATGGGGGCCTGTGTGCACCATCCTTTTGATGGGAATGTTGAACTGAAGCGCTACTGGTAAACCTAATGAGACAGCGTGTTCCCACAGCTGCCAGCGTCTATTTCTGGTTCCACCCCCACGTGTGGGACCAGCACATGCATGTGGCAGATTCAGTGGCTCAGAGACGATGGTGCGTCTGTTTTGTCCGCAGTATGGGATTGTGCTGGATGCGGGGTCCTCCCACACTAACCTGTACGTGTACGAYTGGCCGGCAGAGAAGGAGAACGACACGGGAGTGGTGCAGCAGGTGGAGGTGTGTAAAGTGGAAGGTAAGAGGAGGAGAGCTGGGGAAGGGGTGAGGGGGGAAGAGCGGAGGAGGCAGCCTGAGAAGCTCAGGGGTCAAAACTTGGGGGAAGACTCCAACAGATGCAGTGCTGCCTCTTTGAGCTGGTGCCTCTGTCCTTGCTTTCCACTGGAAGCTCTATGTGCCTGCCTGTCCCCAGAGGAAAGTGGTTTCCATTTTCCCTTTTCAYATGCTTGGAAGTATTTTTTGGGAAGAACTACTCCATAGAACACATCTGTSTACTCTAGACTGGGCTTGCCCTCTGCTAAGGCCTCTATGCAAGCGGGGCATGGTGCTCGGTGGCATGGTTGCTCAGCTCTTGCAGAGAAAATGGCTTATCTCTTGTATAATACTTAACTGCCRTGTGGGTATTGCATTGCTGAAGGAGGCTTACGAGCAGGTAGACCGCGTGCGCCAGTGAAGCCGTCACCGCGGGTTCCTTGTGTGCGCTGCACAGAGCGGCACCGGTGCCGTAGCCGCCCCGTGCGTGGGGCTTCCCGGCAGCTCTCGCAGGCAGCGCGGCCGGTGCTGGCCCAGCAGAACGGGGAGCGCGGCCAGACGCGCCCGTTAGAGAAGGGGTCGACGCATTTATAAAGGCCCTTAGGGAGGGAAAGAAATGATAGAGATAGGAATTTATTGTTTAGTGAATTTATTGAAGTTTACAGGATCTTTGGCTAAGGTAGAAGAATGTGGTGGTTGAACCTGATGCTGTTGACTCTGATAGTGCTGAGGTTTGACATACACGACTCTGTAGTTGTGCTTGGAGACTGTGAAATGAATTTTTTCATTATATTATCTATTCCCGCAGGCCCTGGGATCTCAGGTTACTCCCAGGCCACGGAGAAGGCAGGTCCCTCTCTGACGCGGTGCTTACGGAGAGCTGAGGAGGTGATTCCCCCAAGCCAGCACCCGGAGACCCCCGTGTACCTGGGCGCGACYGCTGGCATGCGGCTTCTCAGGTACCGCGGCCTCGTGGGCACGACRCGCAGCACCGAGCGGGCGCCCCACCCCGCCTGCGACCTGCTCGTCCCATCCAGAAACACACAGCCCTGTCTGAGCCCTTGCTGGGTGAGGCGCTCTGACACGCTGCGAGTTCAGGCTTCCACCCAATACACTCTGTTCCCCCTGTCCTGTCCTGCTGGAGTCTCCCTGTGCCTTTCCCTGCTTGCCCAGCAGATCCAGGTCTATCTGCTCCCCCTTCCACCAGCACCCATGTGCTGTGCAGAAATGCCGGGAGGGCAGTTGGCTCCAAGCGGGTGTATTGAAGGAGGGGCCCAGGCACTGCCCACAGTTGAGTATTAGGCTGGATCCAGGATTTTTGTGCCCAAGAACCTGCCTGATTTCTGTAGCTCTATCAGCTGGTCCAGTAAGAGATCTTTCAACTCCTCACATACCCTGGCTCACATCAGAGCTAAGGTAACTTCTTAATCAAATGTCCTTCTTTAATTAGGATTCTCATAGTTATTCATGATTTTTATGGACGTTCCACAGACCTGTTTACTGACTGGGGCAGAGAACTAATCTAATGTTAGATGTCTGACAACTGTCTGTTGTCAGTGGGAACTCCCCTGGGCTAGCAGGCGGCACGGTGATGGTGAATGTTGGGAGGGATATCCATGGTGGAATAGCCCCCTGCTTGGCATGTGCTGTGGGAGAGCTGGGGAGCTCTGCCCTGGGCTCCAGCTCCCACTCAGCTGCAGCGTCAGTAAGTGCTAGGGCTGGTGGYGGCTGTGCTGGTGAGGTGTGATCCAGAGAGGAATTAAATCACTTGCAGCTGGATGCATCCCTATAAAGTACTTACCAGTCTATTACCATTAACTTTTAGCGGTAGGTTGCACTCTGCCTGCTCGGGGTAAAGGGCATAGGTTGCAGAGACACTCAGTCCTTTCTTCCATTCATCCAGCTTGGAGAACAAAGATGCGGCTGACAAAGTCCTCTCCTCAGTAGAGGAGACGCTACGCTCGGCTCCCTTCAGCTTCCAGGGTGCCAGAATCATCAGCGGGCAGGAAGAAGGAGCCTATGGCTGGATCACCATTAACTACCTGCTGGGCAGTTTCAAGCAGGTACAGTATCAATGCCAAGTCCATATCCCAATCATTGACTTACAACAACTTGTAAGCTATTTGTAAGACCGTGTTGTATCATTAGCTTCCTTTTTAAGCCCTTCAGCAGACCAGGCGTTTGAGCATCCTGCCTCTGCTGTTACAACCCAGCTGCTCCAGCTTAACTGCTGTCAGGACGCACAAGTGTAGTCAGGCTTAAAGCACTGAAATAAAACACCAACATCTTTCCCATGGATCCCATGGCATCCTCCTCACTTCCTGTTCTAAAATATTTCTGCACCTGAGTAAATATCTGGACAGTTCCACTAAAAACTTCTTGGTATTTGACAAGGACTCTCTACTGTAGAGCTTTTATATTTTGAGGGGGCTAAAATTGTAAGCTGGGTTTTTTACGTAACAGTTGTATTAGATTATATATTCTTAATCCTCTTGTGAATGCTCAAACACAATCCCATCTGTTTTTCTGAGCCTGCATCTTGTTGTTCTGCCTTGCTCCTCCTCATATCCTACGCCCTCGCTGTGGCCTTCCTTTCCTGTGTTCTGTGTTGCGTCTGTCCTCCTAGGCCTTCTGCCTTACACCCAGTTTTTCTTTATTTCTTTAAAATATGTCCCTTCCAAACCTGATGCATCTCTCATTTGTAATTCTTTTTAAGTCTGGATGGAGAAAATTTCTACATATCCTAAAATCTAGAAGTGAGACCTCAGGAGCACTGGATCTTGGAGGAGCTTCAACACAAATTACCTTTGTACCAGATGAAACTCCTTATGAGTCCCCAGGGAGCTGGCTGCATTTCCGTCTCTATGGCAAGGACTACAAAGTGTACACGCACAGCTTCCTCTGCTATGGGAAAGACCAGGCTCTGCAGCAGAAACTGGCCTGGGACCTGCAGGCAAGTACATCTGTGGCTGCAGGTGGAGATCGTGGACCCGCCAGCTTTGACAGACTGCTTTGGCACAAGTTCTACCCCCGCTAAATGTCTCATCCTTTAGACTGCATTTAGGAAATGTCATCAACCTCCATAAAGACTGGGACAGAAGCTCAGGTTGATGACAGATAAGGTTTTCAGAAGTACTGCTGGTTTGCACTGCTGTGATTCTTGGGCATGGGGTAGCAGGAGAACTGTGATGAACTGATGTATGGAGGGGAGAGGTGTTTTCACTATCTCTGAGAATCCCAGATGCACAGCAGCTTCAGGTAGTATGGCTGGAAGTAATTTGCCCAAGGTCCTAGAGGGAGGCTGTGTTAAAATAAATAGTACCTACATTCCTAAATTGCAGCTCATGTCTTAAAACCATCCTTACCACTTTGCCCTGACGTGTACCTTGGTGTGACACTGACAAGGGCCTGTGGAGACCCATTCCAGTGTTGCTCTAGGGTGGAAGGTAATTGCTGGGGTTTATCTTTCTTACAGACCATTGAGAACAGCAGTCTCCTCGATCCGTGCTTTCACCGGGGATATCAGAGGACTATAAATATAAGGGACTTCTTCAGAAACCCCTGTACATCTGCTGAGAAAAAGCAACTTCCTTTCGACCAGCTGCACATACAGGGAGAGGGAGATTATCAAAAGTGCCGAAGAAACATCCAGAATCTTTTTAACAAAACCGACTGTCCTTACTCCAGTTGCTCCTTCAACGGTATATACCTACCTCCATTACAGGGGGACTTTGGGGTGAGTCTGTGCATTCTTCAGCTCTCTATAACCCAGAATACCAGGAGAGCAGAAGCTCTGGGCAATGCTGGGGTGTATTCTCCATGGCTGGGGCAGGAAGTCATTAGAGATGGCTTTTTAGACATGTAACTACAAAACTAGCTCTGCACTTACTGTGAGGACAGAGCTTATTAGGGCTACCTGAGTAGCAATATCAGCCTAGCAGTGCTGCAGTATTCTCATTTTAAGCAGTCGTCTTGGCCTGCTCCATGTACCGATTTATTTTTCAGAGAGTCTTTCCCAATGGCCAGCACCAAAGGCAGGCGAGTTTGCTGTGGGTGGTGATGTGCTGCTTCTGCAAGCCTTGTCTCGCAAATGTGAAGTGGTACTTGATCTGAAATTCATCCAGAAAGGCGTGAGCCTTATGGAAACCAGGCCTTCTGTTTGAGACAGGATGAGGACACACTGCACACGCTGAACACACATCATGATTGACACAGTTATGCTGAAAGCCAGTCCTAGAGCTGCAAGTCCTTCAGTGCCTGGGAAGGAATAGCTGGGGAGAGTGCTAACACTTGCATGCTTTGTTTGTTAACTCATTCCTGCATATCAGCAGTTGGCCATGGTYACAGATAGATTATTTGGACTTTGAGTTGTTGGTTGGGATCAGGTACAGTCCTTTTGGACTGTCACCTGTCCTGACTGTAGCAATACTGGTTGCACATTCATCTCAGGATGGCAGTCGTGATGACAAGTGGCATTCACTAGGTGTGCCATGATGGTACCAGCGTGTAGAGGAGGGCTCTGCTGAAGTGCTTCAGGAGTGTGTGTTCTGAAGTKCCTCTTCTGGTGGCCTTCACTGCTCAGAGCTGATGGCAGTTTATCTGGAAATTACACTGCTCTTGAAGATATATCTTCTTTGGTGTGTCTGTGTGCATTTCTTGTATTTCTGTGTGTCTTCAAAATGCTGCTTTCTCTTGTGGACCTTCTCTTGGCCTGATGGTGCTGTGGCCCTGTCAGGTTAAAATCTTTTCTCCTTCAGGCTTTTTCTGCTTTCTACTTTGTGATGAACTTTCTGAACCTGACGAATGAAAAAAGCCCTGTTCCTCTGGACAGAGTGGCCAGTGCTATTGAGAGCTTCTGTGCCCGGCCTTGGCAGGAGGTGAGTAAAACCCRGGGCAGCCTCTGTGACAGGTTAGAGAGCTCATGTGGCCAGTGCTGCTGATATTTTCAGTAAGACCAAAGGGTTGGTGGTAATTTCCTAGGCATGAGTAGGAAGATTCCCCCCAGCACCTCCTGTGAATACTCAGATCCACGCCAGAGCTGTGAGCAAACAGCTTACCTGACTTCTCGCTCCTTAGGTGAAACCAGAATATCATCAAATAAAAGAAAAGTATCTGAGTGAATATTGCTTCTCTGGGACCTACATCCTTTCCCTCCTGCAAAATGGCTATGAATTCACTGAAGAGAACTGGCAAAGAATCCACTTCCTCGGGAAGGTAGGTTTCTGGGTGGAGGCAACTCCTCGCAGCTCTGCTCTCCTGACCCTTCCTCTGCAGGGAATGGTCCTTGCTCCTCTGCTCATCCTGCTCCTCTTCCGTTTCAGATCGGCAGCAGCGACGCAGGCTGGACCCTGGGCTATATGCTGAACCTGACCAACATGATCCCTGCAGAGCAGCCCGCCGTGCCCCCTCTTTCCCACGGCAGCTACGTGGGGCTGATGGTGCTCTGTTCCCTGGTGTTGGTGTCCGTGCTCCTACTTGCCTGGCTGCTCTTCCACAAGCCCAAGTGCCTGCAGAAGGGGGTTGTGTAGGAAGCGCTGTAGGGGGAGAGGGTCCATGGCAATCCAGCTGGACAGGCCCCGGAGCAACGCTGCAGAGCTGGTCTTGTCCTGCAGAGCCCTCTCACCGAAGCTACTGACCATGGATGAGGGCATTGATTTCTCCTGACTCACACTTGCACTGACAGATGTTGGGACACCAGGCTCGCTGCCACGCTCTGCAAGGACAGACAAGCTGGCGTTGCCTTCTTGACTGGCGCCTCCTTTCACTCAAACTTTGCCGCTTGTTTTTTGCCTTGCTCACAGCAGTATAAAGATGAGAGCGGCAGCAATCGTTGGGGGCCGATGCTCCTGCAAGTGTAATCTCAGGGTCGCACGTGCCGCTGAGCTCTTGGGAGCGACTGCACGTGGGCTGAGGTGGCTGCTGCAACACAGCGGTTCCCTAGAGCCCTTCCAGGGCAGGCGGTGCCCTTGCACCCCTGGCTCCTCCCTGTGCCTGTAGCCCTCACAGCTCCACCAGCTGCCAAGAGCACCCGGCGGACCCGCAGAGGCTGCCCCTGCTCCTCGGTGCCGCTCTGGCACAACAAGGRTGGAGGAGCCGCGTGTGCTTGTGGCCACCCATCTCGGGGGCTCGGGCAGGTGTCTGGTCCTTTGGCAGGTGGCAGGAAGCCCATTTCCCACGTCTTCCTGATGCTATTGCTGGACCAAAGCACGCTCACTGTTATACTGAGCCCTTCCCAGGTCCTTAGGACAACTGTATACATCAGGACATGAGTTCCCAGCAGGCATCTTGGATGTTTGTAGGAACGGCGCATGCCAAGGATCCCAGAGCAGTAAGTAGCACCTGCGCCTACAGGGACTGGTCCTGTCAGCACGCCTACAGGTACCTACTCAGAAAAGCCATCCTGTCTTATTGCGCTGATCCGTATATCAGCCTGTGATCCTGGGAATATGTTTATTAGCGCATGTTCCTTTAAAAAAAGGACATCTGGCAGCAGTTAACCAGCACAAAAAAATCACAGATTAACTTTCTCCATGAGCAAAACGAGTGAAAATTCCCCTTTTCTTATTTAGCTTAGCTTAGAATTAACATCTCATAAGTCCTGGGGCTCATAGGTTCACATACTGCAGCCCATCTTCTAGCCCTTAAGTAGGGGGATGCTGGTGATTCAACCACTTCCCTTGTTCCATCCTATGGTCCAAGAAAAAGAGAAGAGGTAAGCTGGAAATCCATATTTATAATGCTTAGAAACCACTGGTGCCTGTTTACCTCCCAAGAAAACTTCTCCCTCTCCTAATAACGTGGGCTAGAGGCCCAAAGAAAGCAGGTATTTGGGGGAGAAAGGAATGGCAAACAAAGACCTTCACTTGTTTCCCCAAGCAAAAGCTGCAGAAGGGCTGGGGAGAACATGCACTCAAAGCTCCTTTCAGCAAGCATGGGTGGAGCTCAGGGCTTCTGTGCTCACCCAAGTCCTTGCCCTGTGCAGTGCAGGCCAGAGAGTCCCCAGCCCCTTCAGCTTTATGTCTACAAGCAGAAGCTTTAACCTACTGAAGGTCATGAAAGCAAGGGAAAAACCTGCCTTACCCTGTCTATGGTAAGATGCATGGGCAGGTCACTGTTCTTCCAAAAAATGTGTAATTTCTTCTGACTTGTTTGGTTTCAGCTGCTATTGGATCTTGATCAGCACATTTCAAAAAGATGAGTCTTTGCTATCAAACTCCCCTTTTTTTCTTGTTGGTGCTTGCAAGTCATCATATCATTAAATAGATTGACCTTCAGTCTGTAAAGTGCTTTGTCCTGACCTCTCTTGTAGCTCTGGTTTCAACTTTTTTTTGAAATTTTGATATCTTTCTGAAGTTTGGATACCAGTTTGCAGCAGTTAAGTGGCAGTAAACTCTGTAATAGCATCTATAAAAGTAATACCATTTGTTAATGATGTGTCCTCTCTTCACATATCTCAGGGTCAGATCTCTTAAGAGAATGTCATGTGGGCTGTTTTGTTCAACTTAGCTGGTGTCACCAGACCCTTTCCATTGCTGTAGCGTTCCAGAACGGTCACTGACTTGTGGTGTTATCTTTTAACCTGAAAGATTTTGCCTTCCAGTGGCTGTACTGAAACGCGTGCTGTTCAAAGAATACTGCCCTAAGCAAGTGATCCATATCAACTCGCACATGATCTTTCCACGTACTGTTTAWCCATCTACCAGTTTTTCGTTTATCTGCAAATATATCAAGACCTTGCTATTCATCTAGAACTAGTTTTTCTGTTCTTTCAGCAAAGATACGTAGAGATTGATGGTATTTCTGGCTATGGCTGGAAGGATGTGAGGAGGATCAGAGCTACTTCAGGTGCCCAGTGGACTCTTCTGATAGACTGAGCTGCAGCCCTCCTTTCAATTCATCCCCTGTAATCTGCTTTCTTCCTTATTTAAGGAGCCTCCATTAGCAGAGAGTGTTCCCTGGAGAAGTTCCTCTTGCCAGCAGGTAGGTCCTGCTTGCTGCCCAAGCAACATGAGAACTGCAGAGTGTTCATGTCCCTCTGGAGCCGGGAGCTGCCGGGGCCACCTGGGTGTCTGCGGTGCTGGGACTGGTGGACCCATTGGGAAATGCGTGAAGCTGATGCAGAAGTTCTGTGCAGAAGCAGATGTGGAGAGAAGGTCTGTCTCCTGATGCCCAGGAAGGGCTTATGCTAAAGGAAAAGAGGTCAAATACAAAACCTGAGAGACCGGGAGAAGGAGCATTTTCTGCTGCACGGATTCTAGAGTCAAATGATCAGCTGTCATCTCTGCTTTTTTACTTCCCACCTTCTCTTTCTGTCCAGTTTCAAAACAAACAACTAGAATCTGCACCTTGTAAATGTGACTGAAGTGCAGCCCAGAGGCCCCAAATTGAGATCAATGCAAAGAATATAACTWCTTTGATCCTTATTTCAGGCCAAATTTGAGAATTTTCCATAAGGTGAGATTTCCAGTCTTACCTAAAACAGGTGATTTGCAAAACTCATTTGAAATGATTAAGGCTCCTGGGCTGGCTGACCAAAGGCATCCTGCCATAGTTTGTATCACTAGCTGCCCTTGAGCCCTTCCAGCAGAAGGTACGATTTTCCTTCTCTGCAGTTGCAGGACTTGCTGTTATCTAGGGAGCTTACCCCAGGCCAAAGAGTCTGAGTGTCCAGTTTAACAAGTCACTCTGCTGCATTGGGCTCCGATGTTGACTCAAGACCATAAAAGATGGGAGTGGATTTTTCCAGGGATGTCAGAGAACAGTTGAGATAGTGTCACATCTCCTGTTAACGCTGTTGATCTGCCTCGCTGGTAACTATTTGTGCCTTATTTCTGTTTAACAGCTTCTGGCTCTGGTGCAGTTTTGTTCTTCTAGATTAAGAAGTCCYTTAACACCATGTGTTTTGTCTTACAAATACATCAGGCAAGTCCTGTGGGTTGTCTAGAATCTAGACCACTTGGGCTTTCCTGGTCTCTCCTGTCTGTCTCATGGCAGCAGGCCCTGCGAGGGCCTGCAGGGGCTTGGGGCGAGTTTCCTGAAGGGTTTGAGGCCCTGAGGTCTCTGGCTTCTGGCTCTGAGGTCTTTTCAGGAATGGTCCCTGAGCACAACATGACAGCTTTGGCTGGCCTTTGGTGTCTTCCCCAAGCTTGCTTCCATCTCCCCGTCCCCTAGGGGTGAGGAAAGTCAAAATGGGGCTGAGACTTTTGGGAGAGGGGAGAGTATTCTGGAGGAACCCAGACAGCTTTTGTAGAAATAGTCCAGTGCCCACAAGAAGATTTGCACAACCTGCTCTGCCATCAGCCTTTCTGAGCTCTGGCCCTCTCATGAAGCACAACACAACCACACCGATGACTTGCATGCACTGGTGGGAGCAGAGCACATGGGTAGGGTTGTCACTGCTGCAGGGAGAAGCTCTTTGGGTAACATGGGAGCTGCTCGGGGCTCATTGCGTGCTGTGCCATGGCGTACAGGGGATGCGGTKGCTTGAGGGTTCCTCAGTGTGCAGCAGGGCTGAAGAGCTCGTTTTGGGGGCACGAGCAGAGGAACTGAGGACAGCGGTCCTGCCCTGTCTCAGCAGCATGGCCCCCATGGAACAAATCCATGTTTGGATGTGCACAACTCTGTATCCTTATCCCAATAAAGACTTCTGAACTGATGCCAGCAAAGTTTTCTCACTGTTTTCCATAGACTGGGAAGTTGCCAATAGTGGAGTGGAGCTTTTGGCATAAAGGATGGAAAAGTCTTGAGACAGGATTTCCCCTTTCACTGTTTTCCTGCTCTCCTTTCCCTTCCAGATTTTTTAATTGCTGGTGGATGGGCAGCATCTCCTCCTGGCAAGGAAGGGCAGCGTGTGCCCCTTCTTGGTCTGGATACCTCCTGGGAGCAGTCTCACTCCTAGGARGGCTGCTCCTTTCCAAACCCCATGTCCTGCATGGAGTTTTCCCTGACCTCCCTGGGAATGTCTCCTTGAGGTACCGTCTGCACTCGTGTTCTCCACCATCATGCACTGGAAGCGTGAGGTCCTCTGAGCCCCTCCTACTCCCTCGGCCAGACCCAGTGCCCCACGTCACGGCAGGGGTGCAGCCGCACCAACAACAGGAGCAGGGCTCTGTCCCTCAGACCGRGGGCTGTGCTCCCATGTGGCTCTGTGTGCACACACGGCTTGCCTTGGCCAGGACACAKTTCATGTGTGTGTGTGCATGTTTTCAAAGCACACTCCCCAATATGCTCATTTTATGGCTCTTAACTTGACACTTCCTCAGATTTTCCAGTCTTCCTCTTGTAACAATATGRTCAGAATTAACATTAACACACCAGGTGGAGTCTTTCCACTGTCGGCTCTAAAGAGCCCATCTCCTTCCTGCCTGTGACCTCCTGCCTCAGCAGGCAAACGTGCTGCGAGGGGGAGCCTGGCGCTTGCGTTCACGTTCCCCTCACTCCTGCTGCTGTGGCCCTGCATGTTCCTGCTCTTGCTCTTGTTGCTCTTTCTGCCTCAAGGTCTTTCCATCTTTGAACATCTGGGAGGGGTTGGATGATCTGTCCCAGATGCATTAACTGCATTTTCCAAATTAAGCCTGTGTTTACTTTGCWCTTTCTAAGAGCTTAAGTCCTCTGTTGTTTGTTTCTGTCTTACTCTGTTTTTCTACATATCTTCATTTGCTATTGGCTTGAGGCTTCCTTAGCATATTGTTTTCTAGAAGGTAGTAAGAGCCATACGAGGTCAGGTCAGACACCCTTGCTGCGGCGCTCGTCTCTGGCTGCGGGTGATGATTTAAGAGGGGATTTTGGGAAAGGACACGATCCTTCTCCTGCAGTGATCAGTCACTTCACTTTCAGCCTTTACAAGGCAACTCCGTCGTTTGTTGTGTGCAGACGYGTTTTCTTTGGCTTGCTTCCAACCTGCTCCATGACAGAGACGCCTCCATCCTTCTGCTGCAGGTAATGCTAATTCTCCARGCCCAGCGATGCTTTCGATGCCATCTCTTCCCACCCTGAGCGTTGTGCACAGCTCCTTATTAGGCTGTCACATTCCTCCCTCTCGTTTCTTCTTTTCTCGCAGCGGGTGCCCTGTCTCCATAGGGAAGGGGTGTTTCCCGGCCCTTGGCAGCCCTGCAGCTCCGCTTCTTGCCGGTGGCTGTCACAGGCAGGGCGGGAGAGGCGGGGTGCGGGACTGGGGCTGCTTTCTTGCAGGCCGGCTCGCGCCCCCGGCCGGCGCTGGCATCCTGCCCCGTGAGCGCGTTGCCTGGTTGCTGGGAGCTGGCGCAGCGCGGCTCCYGGGCGCGCAGCAACCCCGCGCGGTGACGTGGGTGCCGGTGACGTGGGTGCTGCCAGGGTTTCCCGCTGTGCGTGGGCTGCCGCCGCTCAGCATGCCACCCGCCGCGGTCCCCCTGCAGCCCGCGCCGCCACGCTTGCCCACGCGCGGCTGTCAGGGTGTCTGTGCGTGGCTGTGCTCGCCCACGTGTGGCTGTGTGGGGCGCCACGGTCTCCACGCGCGTCCTTTGGAAGCAAACCCAGCACTGGGTTTGCCTCCACACCAGCATTTTCCTCCTCCTGGACAGTACCTGCCCGCTGTGCTGCTGCTGGCTGCTTGTGCTGGGGAGCTGGAACTCCAGCTCCGGTTGTCGTCAGCTAAGGGGGTGCCATGCGGGGCCAGGATGACTCACAGACAGGGATCTCGGGGATAGGGTTGACCTACCCTAGGGCAAGAGAAGGCATTAGCATGGGTATTGCTATCTCTTTATACTTAGAATATGAGGCTATTACTACCTTCATATACATGTAATATATTTTTTCTGGTTGTCTCTGTAGAAAACAGCTTTCCAAAAAGAGGACTTTAAAGCCTTCTGTTTTTTTCCTGTTGAAGGAGGGTGTCAGTGCCGGGTGTGGGAGGTAGGAGCCCCGCGSCGGCGCTCGCTGTGCCGGGGCAGGAGCCGCTCTGCGCTGCCCTGGTCGCAGCCCACGCTGCTGGCGGTGGAGGCTGCACCCAGAGAACCCCAGGGCATGGGACAGGACGCGGGTGCACGGGCAGGGCAGCTCGGGGGACGCCTGCACCCCTGCCGGGCCCGAGGGTGGCAGCCGTGGGGAAGAGGAGGCCTAAAGCCCTCGTGGAGAGACACGAGGGAGCAGCACCGAGGACGGGGCACCCGAGGGGCCTGCGCCTCGCACTGCAGACCCAGGACCAGAGGAGCTCCCTGGCCCCGTGCCCGGCCGGGCTCCTGCTGCCGTCGGGCTCCTGAACGCCCTTCTGCTGCTGGGCACCCCATCACGTCACCCCGGGAGCCCAGCTAGGACCTGCTCGGACGCTGCCTCCAAAACTGAGCCCCACGCCCCTCATGGCGCTGGGTCTCGGAGAGGGCTGAGGTGGCCGTGTCCCCGAGCGGGGGCTGCCTCCCGGCACGGGGGCTCCCTCTCGGAGCTGCGTCCCCTTCCCCAGGAGCTGGGGCGGCAGCAGGCGCGCTCCTGCACCCCTGGCAGCCCCCGCGCCCGCGGCAGCCAGGTTTCCAGCCCCGCGCTGGCGGCCAGCGGCGCCGGCCCTGTTTACTACGCGGTTAATGAGTGAGCTGGAGCCAGCACGGCTCTGGAGCCGGGTTTCGCGCCGTGGCAGMGCGAGGGCGGGCGCCGCTCCCGCCGCAGAGCGCTCCTGAGCGTGGGGCTGCCGCAGGGCCCCCTCGCCGGGTGCCGGGGGCTGGAAGGGGCCGGTTGGAGTTTGCACTTCAGCTGCGGGCGGGAGGGCGGCCCCACGGCGCCGGCAGCGGCACCATGGCCCCCTCGCTCTGGCCCCCACTGAGAGTGCTGCTGCTGCTGCTGGAGGCGGCGGCCGCCGTGAGCTTCCTGCACCACCGCTACGAGGAGATGGTGCAGGCCCTGTTCCGCGTGCAGAGCGAGTGTCCCTACGTCACCCGCGTCTACAGCGTCGGCCGCAGCGTCCAGGGGCGGCACCTCTACGTGCTGGAGTTCAGCGACCGCCCGGGCGTCCACGAGCCCTGTGAGTAGTGCCGGGGTGGGGGCTCGGGCAGGGCTCGGGATGGGCACACGCGCCTGCCTGCATGGGCACCAGCTCCCGCTGGCCCGTGTGGGTGTCTTGTCCAGCGCTCCGRTGTTTAGACCCGCCACCGCAGCCGTTTTGCCCCGGGATCGTCCCCATGACCAGCTCAGCCTACGAGGGCGCCATGCGCTGCAGTGGCCTCATCCTGTGCCCCGTGTCSCTCGCTTGGCGCCTCCCCTGCCACCCACTCCCTCCCAAGCACAGGCGGGAATGGAGGGGACGCGGGCATGAGGACACACAACAGTGCGAGGAGCACCTAAGGGCCCCATGCCCATCCCCATAGCAGAACAGCAGCCCGCAGAGGAGCCCTGACCAGTGCTGGGCTCATGCCGCCCTGCCAGCCTGGCCGGGCCACGCGGCACCTACGGCAGCYGCTGTCAGCAGAGCCAGGGCCCTGCCAAGCCCCGGGATCCAGGGGATCCAGGGCGACGCACGGGACCCTCTGCCCCCTCCTTGCGCCTGCTGCAGGAGGTGCGACTGGGCTCTGCCTCTGGRCATCCCTTTCCTGGAAGCCTCCTGCCCTGGCGGCGCCTGCTGCGCCTGCCGCTGCCCTTGGGAGTGGCATCTGGGAGCCGGGAGACGCAGAGCGCACCGGGCTGCGGGAGAGCGGCGGGCATGGCGGGAGCGAGGGGGACATGGGGAGCGAGCGGGACGCGGTCAGGGAGAGCAGCGGGCATGGCGGGAGCGAGTGGGACACAGTCAGGGAGAGCGCTGGGCACAGCGGGAGTGAGTGGGACACGGTCCGGGAGAGCGGCGGGCATGGCGGGAGCGAGTGGGACGCGGCAGGAGCGAGCAGGACACGGTCAGGGAGAGTGGCGGGCACGGGGCTGGTGGCTCCTGTGCCGCGGGCAGGGGCTGTGGGGTGAGCTCTGCCCTGCCAAGCCTGCCCATGCCCATGGCCGCTCCAGGCTGCAAAGCTCCCAGTGCCGAGGATGATTCCCTGCACGATGGGGGAAAGGAAAGAACAGGGAGTGCTGGATGCTCCTCCCTTGGGTTTTTTTACTTACAAAACATCAGAGAAACAGATGAAGGGGTTTGGGAAGTGACCTCGCTCTTCCCTAGCCCAAGGCAAGCTCTGCTTGGCCTCACGTGTGCCCGCAGCCCTGCGGCCGGGTAGCAGCTGGGGCGCGACGTGGCGGTAGCTCGGACTTGTTGTATGTTTGAGGGCCGTCCCCAAAGCACGGCATGTTCAGCTGGCAGCGGGAGGGCTCTGGGAGCCTGCGGTTCCTTTGGGAGGCAGCGGAAAGCAACTCCGCAAGGCAAGCCTAGAGCCAGTGCACGGCCTGCCGTAACCAGGGTGTGGGGTCTGTGTGGGTGCTGCTTACGGGTCTGCAAGCTGGAAAAGGCGGGCAAGTCCTGCCAATAAAGGGGAGAGCAGGGAGTCCCTGCAGAGATTTTCTGTTTTTTTAAAGGCTGCACATATTGTCAGATTTTTATTTTTATATATATAGAGAGAATTTGTAACTGGATTACTTAATTAAATCAGCACTCATTTCTCCTGAAATCTAACCAAGTCTACGCATTGCCTGCCTTTGTTGAGCCAAAGCACTCACCAGGTCACAAGCAAAAGATGTGGAAAAGCAAAATCMTTTGGCTGAATTGGAAATATTTTAGAATGTGGATTTAGCGCGTCTGGAAACATTGCCCTCTCCCTGCACGAAGAAAGCAGGAGAATCACATCCAGCAGGCGTCTGCCTGGTGCAGCCGTGGCGCCTTGTACCCTGGGCACCCTGCAAGGTCACCCGTTCCTGGGCCATGCAGCAGGGCTGGGTCCTGCCACCTCTCTCCTCGTCACTACCGGTGGCTGCAAGAACGATGGTGCCATGTCAGTCACGCTGGTTTGTCTTTTATTTGAGACTTGGGCTCCCTTTTAACTGCCTGTCCCTGGTGTGTCTGCTCCTACCGATGCTGATTCCAGTCTGTAGTGGGAATTTTCTCCAAGTGACTGCCTGAAAAGCTTAGCCTGCCCGCGCTGTGAAAGCTTAACTCACCCTCACAAACTGCCTCTCCTTGGCCAAGCAGTGAATGCTGCTCTGTGCATCCATAATTTACCTGCAGTCTCTAAATCTGTACTTCAAAGCCTAATTTTAGAGAAGTAGGTGGAAAGAAACTTTTTTTTCCTCATTGTACTGCCCCTTACTAAGGGATAGTTTGATGTCTRTCAGCACCCCAGCTGCCCAGGGCTTCTTCAGGCGCTTGTGTGTGTGTCCTGAAGAAAAGCACCACCAGGCATGAGAGTCTGAGGGCTGTAGAGCAGCACCAGGGGAGAACTGGTGCTTCTCCAGTGACTGCTTGGACTGGCCACAGCCAGGGACTGACCACATCCTTCAGAGCAACCTCCAGCTCCTTAAAGCTTGTGGAGCCAGGGACGCGGCATGCTGGTGAGCGGTGCAAAGCACCAAGGTCAGAGATGAGAGTAAAGGTCTGTCCTCTCCACCACGTGCCCTGGAGGCCTCCTGAGCACCGGGCTCAGAGCAGCTGCACACCTGGCTGGCCAGTGCTCCCCAGCCTGAGAACTGCATCTCCCCAGCCCAGGAACACCAGGAATCCTTGTGGATACTCCAGAGGCAAACGCAGTGCCAAGCCTGGGCTGCGCCTGCATCCTGGGCTGAAAGGGAGGGCAGTCCATAAAAGGACCCAGCTGTTCTCACTCACTGGTGTTTGCATTTTGCAAGTGAAAGGGACATTTCACACCATTTCCTGGAGGGTTCCTTGGGCTCTCTAGGACAGGAACTGGTGTTTTTTTCCCTCTTCTGGGCCCCTGCTGATGATCCCACTGCTCTCTTGCTCTCTGCAGTGGAGCCGGAGTTCAAATATGTTGGGAACATGCACGGGAATGAGGTGCTGGGCCGCGAGCTGCTGCTGCAGCTCTCCGAGTTCCTGTGCGAGGAGTATCGCCGTGGCAGCGAGCGGGTCACCCGCCTCATCCACGACACGCGCATCCACATCATGCCCTCCATGAACCCTGACGGCTACGAAGTGGCTGCCAAGCAGGTACCAGGCAAGCGATCACCTCGTCCCGCCGGGCTGGGGGGAAGGCCCTTCAGAACACGGGCTCCTGTGGGTTCCCTGTCCTCAAGGGCCAGGGGAGGGGGTGGCCCTTCTCTCCTTGCTGAATTTGGCCTCCTCTCTGCTCCTCATCTCCCATGTCCTGCCCTGCATGGACGTGACAGGCTGCAGTCCCACACCACACGCAGGCCCAGGATACCAGGTCCAAAGCAGCTGGCTGCAGCGCCCTGATGGCAGTGGCAGACAGGACCACCATGGACAAGGCAGATGAATGCCATTGTCATGAGCAGATGGGACAAGATGGCTGCACGGGCAGAAAACCTTCAGCCTCCCACCTCCAAACTCAGCCCTTCCCTTCCTGTCCCCAGCCCTCGGGGAGATGGTTTGTCTGAGGCTATTTCACCTGAGGCATGCTGTTTATTCGGCACGTGCCTTGCTCTGTGCCCCTCACAAACTGAGATATTGTTATTGACTGTCCTGTCAGGACCAGTATTGTTTATTCTCCTGCCAGCAATAAYGCACGTGTTGTGAAGCAAGGCCCCTAGAGAGCCGTTCCCAGGGCCAGTCCCTGCAGCTCTGACACCCAGTCTGCCTGCACCCGCTCTGGCTGGTGCTCACCGGGCTGGTGCACCTTTGCCCCACAGGGCCCGGACAGCATTGGATACTTGACTGGGAGAAGCAACGCCAACGGAGTGGATTTGAACCGCAACTTCCCTGACCTCAACACCTTCATGTACTACAACGGGGAAATCAGCGGGCCAAACCACCACATCCCTCTGCCAGACAACTGGAAAAGCCAGGTACCCGTCTGGGATGCTGGGTGCACTACAACATCCTCCTAGAGGGGCCCAGCACCCAACAGATATCTTCTCTCCTTTGCCTCACATACAGCTTGTGTTTGCAGAGAAACATCCTGCTGCTGCCCTGTATCGCAGGTCCCACCTCCATCAAGGGCAAGGGCTTAGGCAGGCAGATTCCTGGGGCACATCTGACATAGCTGATGGTGCCACAGCCTGCCGGGGGCAGCTGAGCCTGTTGCCCTGTCCCCTGCTTCATTGCTGCAGTTCTGCTCTSATGAGCCCTCTTATCTTCTCTTGCAGGTGGAGCCAGAGACGCTGGCTGTGATTCAGTGGATCAGCAACTACAATTTTGTGCTCTCAGCCAATCTGCACGGTGGAGCCGTGGTGGCAAATTACCCCTATGATAAGTCTCAGGACACGCGGTTCAGGAGCCACCGGCGCACAGTCAACACACCTACCCCTGACGACAAGCTGTTCCAGAAGGTGAGCAAGGGCACGGGCTGCTCCCACACACCCAACAAGGGGAGATGTGATGTTTTCTAGAAATGCAGGCAGATGAAGGAGAGCTCCAAGAACATGCACAGACATCAYGGAAAGCCTCAGTACCTGGTGCTGATCCTGCTAGGACTGGCTGAGGCCTGTGGGGTTTCTCCGTTGTTAAAATGTCCCAGAAAACAGTGTCTTTAGTCACAGCCGCCGTTAGGAAATGCAGGAATCCTGCACAAGGGAAAAGCAAGCTTGTATTAGAACAGTTAATGAGAAAAATAAGTTTGAGCTGGAGTTCAGCCATGTCTGGAAGCATAGGCGATGGAGGGGCTTGCCAGGGCCTGCTGTGATCGGGGCTGCTCTCAGACCCGGCTGTAGAGAGGCTGCAGTCAGGGGCGTCTCTAACGATTCCCACRTAGCTGCTGAAGTCAGAAACGCTGTGAGATAACTGTTTCCCTGYGGACAGGATGAGATTACACCCGCACCTGAACTACAACACAAGGGTGTAGAGCTTGCAGTAGTAAATGCAAACACCAGTCTGTCTTAAACTTGGTCTCATGCAGAGGACAGGCTTTAGATCCATTGTCCCAGTTTTGAACCTGCCATCGTGTCTAAAAACGGCCAGTAATCTTGGATAAGGGCAATAAACAAACAGGTGCCAGAAGCAGAAGATGCTCAAACCCTTTCCTACGATAGATTTCTCTGATAGATATGAATGATATCTGCCTCAGGATAACGGGTTAGTTTTCTCAGCACAGCTCCCCCGACTAGGGCAGTTTGCTGCCTGGGGGCTGCATGGTTGGACTAAGCACTGCTGGGCTGTCCCAGCACCGACCGTTCCCTCTGTGTCAGCAGGAGCAAGGCAGAAGCCTTGTGGTAGGAGCAAGCCTCCAGCTTGCCCACTGCCTGCTCTTCCTCCTTCACCTGCCTACCTTTCCTAGTGGTCCTAGCCCCTCGGGTTGGATTCCATGGCAGTTGAAAGGTAGCAGCTGGACTCTGCCTTCCCTCCCGCCCACCCCAGTTTAGACTGTCCACGAGGAGGGATGTTGCTGCAGACCTGGCGTAGTGGCAGGGCAGCAGCCACCCAGCACAGCTGCCGGAGCTGCCACCCRCCAGGTCTCTCTCCACAGCTGGCCAAGACCTACTCGTACGCGCACGGCTGGATGCACCGAGGCTGGAACTGCGGGGACTACTTTTCCGAGGGCATCACGAACGGGGCCTCCTGGTACTCGCTCAGCAAAGGTAAGGGCTGGRTAGGGTAAGGAGAGCACTGCTGCAGAAAGGCAGTGCGGGACGGGGTGGGTGGCAGTCCAGGAAGGGCTGTGGCAGTGCTGTGACCATTGCTGAGACATTGGTGTCTCCAGCTCAGAAGGGGCAAGGAAAACTGAAGGAGACTTGTGAGAGAGCAAAAGAAATCAGAGGTCTGAAGAGACCCGCCACGTGCTGGCAGAGTAAAGAAGCATTTGTCTGTTGCTGTGACAAGAATACCATGAGGTAACTCCCTTAAGGCCCGAAACTGTGGATACAGGAAAGAGATTTCTTATGTCATGAGCTGCAGGCTGGTAGAAAATCCTGTAAATTAAGTAACTGAAAATCAGCAATTAGGTAATAAATAAGTGGAGAGTAACTGGAAAGGGAAGCATAGGCTCTGAGGTGGGAAGGTTCCTTGARCTTCTGAAGGCAGAGAAATGAATGATGTGCCTGATGGAAAGAGCAGGATGAGACTGCACAGAGCAGAGCAAGAGCTACTCCCGCTGCTTCTGCACCTGCAGAAGAAGGGAGAGCAGGATGGTTCTGGTAAAGATAGATAGGGACCAATACAGATGGGAACACAGATGGGGAGGGAAAGGGCTGTGTGTTCCCTGTGGGCCTGGCCACAGGCTTTTTATCTGCTTTAAGGMATGCAGGACTTCAATTACCTTTACACCAACTGCTTTGAAATCACCCTGGAGCTGAGCTGCAATAAATTCCCCCCCGAGGAGGACCTGGAGCGGCAGTGGATGGCCAATCGGGAGGCCCTTGTGGCTTTCATTGAAGAGGTAAGGAGACCATCCTGGGACCTTCACCTTTCTCTGTATATTAATGGATCCTAGCCCTGATGGTGGGAGACCAGCGAGTGCTGCGTGGGAGGGAGGAGAGTCACAGGGATTGCTGGGCGCACTGGAAGGGATACTGTCAGGCTTTGGAGAGGAGTTTTTATCCTGGACTGGCTCTGCTGGGGAACCGAGGGTGCAGGGAAGGGCGGAGGTGGTCCCAGAGCTCAGCTGTCCTCCAGTGCCCAATGCAAGAATCTGTCTCTCTCCCTGCAGATTCACCAGGGCATCAAAGGGATGGTGACAGACGAGAACAACAGCGGCATTGCAGGAGCAGTGATTTCTGTCCAGGGAATCAGCCACGATGTCACCTCTGGTGAGTTGCTGAACCTCTTATGTCTCATTTGGATACAGCCTCTCTGAGGTCAGCAGGGAGGCCATAATATGTGTGACCAGCACATTTTGCATCTTCAGTTTGACTGAACAGTATGGGCTGACCACACAAAATAGCTAGTTCTAGCTCTGTAGAGCTCAGGCTAACAAATCTTCAAAACTCCTTCTGCTATAGGTCTGTGACTCAGGGCCATGCTGGTATTTGGCAGTTACTATGCCCGTCTGCACAGGCACAAGAGGAATGTGCAAAAGATAATCACAGGTGTGCTGGCTGAAAGGGCCCTGCAGGGTCTCCAGCCTGATCTCCACTGCAGTGGGATTATCCCTAGCACCAGATTTGATCAGACACTGCTCTCTCCAGCTGAGTCTTGCAGACCTCCAAGAGTGAAAAATTGAGCAGGAGAGCACCTGAGCTATTTTTGATAGTTCCAATGGATATCATCTATCTGATGAGACACTAATGCCCTGCAGAAAATCCAAAGGTGGCAAAATTCTAAGCAACAGGAATTAAGGAGGAATCATGGAGCTGTGAATGCTCAGGTCTGCTATTTCCTGGCCAGCAGGCACTCAGATTTGCTGCTTCAGCGTGTTCCTAAGGACAGGCCCAGTTAACACTGCTGTACCATCCCACTTCATATGGCATTTACTTGCGGACTTCTACTGGGTAGCACTAATGAGCTCTCCCTTCCAGGCCACCAGCGTGCACTCAGCCTAGCAGTATCCAGCAAATTTAAGAGAAGCCAAAAATTGCCTGAATGTTGGAGACTAAATATCCTAGAGGAAGCCTCTCAGCAAAAACCAGTGAGATTTCTTTTCGGCTACTCGCTGTGCATCCTGACTGCTTTCTCTCCCTATCTTATGTTTTAGGTGATATGGGGGACTATTTCCGGCTCCTGCTGCCTGGCACTTACACCGTTACAGCCTCTGCACAGGGCTATCAGTCCCAAACAGTGACAACAACAGTGGGACCAGCTGCACCTTCACTGGTGAGTCAAGCTGAGCAGTCCTGAGGATGTCTCAAAAGATCCTCATCCTGGAAAGAAACACACACAGCAGGGGCTGGGCCGTTAGCCTTACAGAAAGGAGATGGGATATAAAGCACAGCCAGTGGCTACAGGCTGTCTGCCCTGGTAGACTTCGAGCTCCCTGCAGCTCACAGGGAGGGACAGGCGAAGGCAATGCCAGGTGCCCTTTGATTCCTTGCAGAGAACCTCAGCCGCACTGGAGTGCAGTGCTGGCTCCTGTGGCACTCTTGGCTCTTGGGAAAAGTGGAGCTGTACCCAGACACTGGCAGGGTGGCTGAGGCACCCGCTTCTGGAGCACGTTGCTTCCGGGGTGTGACGCTTTGGAGGCACCATCTGTCCTGTCTGACTCTCCTAGCTCTATTACTCCTGGGTTTTGGTGCTCTGCATCCTGCCCTGGAACACGATACATTAACAGACTCATAGCAGGAGGCTGAGGTCTGTTCTGCTCCCTGCTGACATCTCCCGAGACAGGTAGAAGCTACTGAAGAAGAGTCAAGCACCTTCAGAGACAGACTGGGTGCTCTTGGCAGCATTGTGGCTCCTGCAACGCCCCTCCTAGGACAGGCTGGACATTAGAAATTAGGCTAAAAAAAAGAGCGGGGGGGTGATCTCTGCCCCTCACTGTTGCCTTGTGAATGCAGCRGGAGCTCAGATGCAACCTCTTTGGAGGCTTGGAGGACTGGCAGGAACGCCAGTTGTGGCATCCTGACACGCATCATATGCTTCACTTCAATACTGGTCAAGGTTCTTCCTTAAATATACTGTGGTGGTTCTCCCACCCTCTTTCTCTTCATCCCTCTCTGCTCAGCCTCTGAAGTTCTTCCAGAGCTGCCCTTTCCTTAGTGTTAGAAACCTTTTAATTTTCTGCCTAAATTTACTCATGGTCATTTTATCCCTATTTGTTCCAATGCCAACATTGTGCTTTAAATAGCTCCTCTTCTTCCCTGGTATTTTTTCCCTGATGTATTTATAGAGATCTGTCATGCCCACTTCTAGCCTTTGTTCTGCTAGGTTAAGCCTCCAGCTCTTTGGCTTTCCTCTGTAAACTTCATTTTGTCTTTTCCACATTCCTGTAGAAGGTTTGATTCATTCTCTGGTGCTCTGATCTGCAGCTCTCTACTCACCTGTCTCCGTTTCCCTGCAGCCCCAGAACTCGCTGTACCCGCTTTCACTCAGTTCCTCCCACAGGCAACCTCTGTTGCCCAGTTCCAGCTTTTCCTTTCCTTATGGTCTCCCCATTCCCCATTTACACGATGCTGTGTGCTGCATATCCTCTCCTCTGTCCCGTAACTGCCTGCGCTGCTGTAGTCTGCTGTGTCCCACCTGCAGTCTTGCAGGCCCTGCTCTACCACCCAGTCCAGATTCCTGCTTGGCCTCCATCTCATTCTCACCATGAAGGGGTCTACATATCCTGTTCCACCTCTACTCCATCACCAGTTTTTAATCTCTATTTGGCTCAGTGTTTGGCTGTTTTTTGTTTGTTTTTCCTGGATTTTTTTCCCCAAGTCTATTAAAAGCACTTGTTGCTGAGTGATTAAATAGGAATCAGCTAACTAGGTGCAGCAGAAAAGGTCTATCTGTCCTGCACGACTGGTGTCTTACATATTCACGGAGATGCAATGCAATGCTATTTCTTTACTCTCTGATAGAAAAAGAAAATAAGATGAAGGAAGAGCATAGCTTAGTCATTTGTCTTTCACAGCTCATCTTCCAAACCATCCTAGCACATCCATGCCCTAAGAGCAGTTCTCTGCATAAGAAATATAGCTCTTCGTTGGTACAAGATTTTCCATGGGCAAATTATTTCCAGCTGATTTAAGCACCGAGTCCATTGTATCAGAACACTAGTTGAGGCTCCTTATTGCCAATGCTTTTCTTGGCCCAAGAGTTAGCTTAGACTCGCCACAGGGCAGAGTCCTGCAGAGCCCTGAGCCAGCAGAGGACACACACAGTGTTGCATGGTTATTTTTCCTCTATCTTCAGGTGCATTTCCAGCTCAAACAAGACGTGGTGAGGAAGCCCCCAGAGCGTAAAACCCCAGGCTCACGCATGAACAACAAAGCCCTTCAGAAGAAGGTAGTGCCAAGAGCCACCCGCCGGGGGACCCAAGGATGAAGCCAGCGCCCTTGGCTGAGAGCTGGGAGAAGCCATTTGTAGGAGGCCTGGCTGATGCAGCCAGTGAACTTTCCAAGATCCAGAATGAAGCTAGCCCAAATTATGAGGTTATTAAATGAGGAAGTATTTAATCACAGAGCAAACAGTGAAGTCATTCACAACAGAATGTGCCTAGGCTGCAGTTCCCAGGGCAGAGTGTCCATAGCTGCTGAGCTGCTCTCCTGCACTCAGTCTAGCTAGGTCAGCTCTGCTCCCTTACTCTTGGACTCGACTCAGTTGCTGCAGGCCACATGAGGTGTTCAAACACTGGTGCATAGCAGAGAATGAACTCTGGCCCTGGTCTTTTGACAGTTGGACTCAAGCTGAGAACATGAATCCTGGCACTAGTGCCCTGGGTGCAAGTTCCCTGCTTCCCCCTCAGGTGAGGAAGGGAGCTATCTACAGACCTCAGATATGGGAAGGTAAGTTGGAAGGTCACTTTTAAAGCAGTTTGTGATGCAACAGCCCTGAACACTGTTAGTGTCCTATGTATAAACTCCACAGGTCAGAATGCAGCACTGGGATATGGTGGTCCAAGGTCCTCTTCTGGCCGGCAATGCCCCATTTATTTTGCTGCACAGATGGAATTTTCTGGTATCAGATTTGGATTATTTGTAGTCAGACTGGCTCAACCAATACACATCAGCAAAAGCCATGGATTATCCTCTCTTTATGTCTTCGGATCCAAACGAGATGGCGTTTGGAAGGTCTGCTGTGACGAGCACAAGCTATTAGTCTCAGCACAGACAATGCTAGGTGAGATCCGACAACCAGTGATAAATAGGAGTGCAAAACAGGTGATCTGAGGGGGTGTTATTTGTTTTTTAGCAATCGTCTCCGAACCTAGGTTTCTGTCCATGTGCTACAGGGAAATATGGCTGCATGACTGTGACACTAGCAGTGTGCCACGTTAGCACAGAGCAAGCTGTGTGAGCTGTCACTGGGATAGAGAAGACCTAAATGTTCAGTGGTTCAGGAAGCTGGGCTAATGCAGACTGCTTACAAAGTCTGAACAGGTCTGGAGTTAAAGCAAGCCTGGTGAAAACAACGTTGGATATTTCCAAGGTAAAATATCTCAGCAGGCAAAACCCTTCTGGCATCCTTCATAGAAATAAATAACTCCAGGGGTGATAGAGCCCCTCCCATGTCCCCCAACAATTTATTTTGCCTTGGGTGGTTAAACATCTCCCCTATACAACCTTGTGTTGTACTGTTGACAGGTCTCAGTCCCATCCAGAAAGTGCCCCCCATCCATCTCCTGAGCTCTTCCTACAGAAGAGCTTCCTCTTCATCTCTTGTGAGCAGCCTCTGCCACCCTACTCCAGGGGCACGTCATCCCTCACTGACAAACTCTCCCTTGTCTCTGCAACACGATGCTAGTAGCATTTTCTGCCCTGGCAGTGTGCACACACGTGCCCCATGCCTTCCTTGGAAAGCACAGTGACCTGGCCCTCAGACTGCGGCTGCAAGCTGTTCAAGCTGTTGCAAAGAAGCGCCACAGAAAGGGCAGAATGGGCCACCACGGYTGTCAGTGAGCTGGGTCTGTAGAAACCAGTGCGGGCTGGGGACCCTGGCCAGTTCCACGTTCATGACCAAAGCGGAATCCAGATGGCCTGCGGTTTTCTGTTTTGGCATTTGGAAGTGAAAAAGCAGAGCCAGGCTGAGACATCTGAACTCCTTTGTGGCTTAACATCTCTTCCCTGGGCCAAGCCTAGCTGCTTCAACCCAGCACCTCCCCTGTTTGAAGCCAAGTGTAGCTACGTATTCACACAGAGGCTTTCTTGGAGGACCTGCAGGCAGGATAAGGAGGGCTGGCCTGCTCTGTTTGAGCCACAGCCGGCCCCGTGTTGCACGCAGAAGGGTTCAGGTTTTAGCAGGCATCTGACCCATGTGCAGACCCATGTGGGTACTCCTGCCCCCAGCCACAGGACCAGCTCAGCTGGCTGAGCCACGCCGAGACCCAAGAAAGGCTCCCAAGGAGAAGGCCAGAGCCCAGCGGGGGATCCCGCTCTGGTTACTGTGTTGGCTCGTCCCATCTGAGACCCAAGAAAGGCTCCCAAGGAGAAGGCCAGAGCCCAGCGGGGGATCCCGCTCTGGTTACTGTGTTGGCTCGTCCCATCTGAGACCCAAGAAAGGCTCCCAAGGAGAAGGCCAGAGCCCAGCGGGGGATCCCGCTCTGGTTACTGTGTTGGCTCGTCCCATCTGAGACCCAAGAAAGGCTCCCAAGAAGGCCGGAGCCCAGCGGTGGATCCCGCTCTGGTTGCTGTGTTGGCTCGTCCCATCTGAGGTCTTGCAGCGCAGGGCAATGCATCTGTGTGCACCAGGCAGCCCTTGCCACCAGCGCTGGCCGAACGCCACTGGGCGTCTGAGCGTGGTGGCTGCAGGGTGCTCTCACGATGCCCTCTTGTGGCCCTGAAAAAGGCAGTAACAGCCCAATTCCCGTGGCTTTCCAGGGCAGTCGGAGGCCTGGGATTTCTCCTCTGGAACAGGGCAGCCCATCCAGGAGGCCCGCAGGCTGCTGTGGGGTGAGCAGTGCGGGAGCAAAGCCCAGGGCCTTGGTGGCGAGCTTTTTCTCTTATAAAACTGTTCCCACAAGATGAAACCTTGTGCGGGAGTTTCGATCGCTGGTTTTCTGTCTCTCTCTAGGCTGGGATTTGTCAAGATTCATCCGGGGTTTGTTCTCCTCCCAGCTCTAAATATTTTTGTGTTGAGCAGTTTGGTAATGCTCCACTTGGCCATGGTCAAGCCCTCCACGTGAAAACACGATTACAGAATGTTTCCGAGGCACCGAGCCCGCCTCTCCAAGGCTCGCCGTGAACTTAGCCCTGAGTGTCGCAAGAAGCGTGGGCTAAAACAGTGCTCAGCTTGTGAATATAACGTCTGCCGCGCCATGGCTTCACGTTCCTCTGAGGCTCCAGTCAGGCCAAAAACGGATAAGGTTGTGGCAGAAAAAMCAGTAAACAGCCTTTTCCAGGTCTCATTTATCCTTTTTGAAATGAGAGGACCTGAACTGCATGGAGAGATGGTATAAACAAGGGGAAGTTGAGCCCAGAAGAGCGAACCAAACTTTTACAAGGGATTTTGTGAGGATCTCGGACAAGCAGGGACCCAGTGAGGAGAGGAACTTCCCTCTCTGGGCACGCCGGTTCTGCGGCTGGCAGAGGAGGCAGAAAGTGGAAAAACGTACACAGCTGGACTCAAAAAGAGGGAGGGAGGGTTTGTGGTGATGTCGGGAGACATGGGTTGGTCAGGCACGGACCTGAAATGTTGCAGGGGAGAATCACAGTGATGAATTCTCTAGAAATGCTGAGGTTAGAAAAGGCAGGGCTAGAAATGGATGATTAAATAAAGATCAGTCAGCAAGTCAGCAAGCTGCTTATTACAGAAGTACAGGGAGGCACATCTTACAGCAGAAAGTATAAAAGGCTTTTGTAAGTGTGTAGCTTTTCTTGGAACACCGGAAAAGTTGAACTCAAAGCCAAGGAAAGGCTTGGCTGGAAGTGACATGGCAATGAAAGACTCAGGGTAAGTCAAAGTGAAGGTAAGTGTGGAAGAAGGAGGACATAWTCCTGCACGACCGGACACTGTGCATCTGTGCAGGAGTGCGCAGGGTCTGGCAGGAGAAGCTGGTGGTCAGAGCTGTGACTGATCCACAGCCCTCGGTGTCTGTTTTGGGACCCAGTTCACAGAAGAAGCCTCAGTCCTCCTTGGATGGTGTTTTCTCTGTACTGGCTGTATGAGTTCAACCCCGTTGCTCGTGCCCAGAGGTGCCCTTGAACCTCCTCCCCGGCCTTGCCCCGGCYGCGGCTCCGCGCTCTTGTCACTGCCCTGGGCACACGGGCACCTGCAGGGCCGTTCTGCGGTGCCCAGGGGAAGGCAGCGGGTGCGCAGTGCGCCGCGGGTCCGCTGCGGGGGGACGTGCTGTGAGCACCGGGCGCTGCGCGGGGAGCCGCGCTCGGGACCCGCTCTCTGCCCACGAGGCGCCCGCCGCGCGGTGCAGCCGGTGCGGGCTGACCCCGCTGCGCTCGGGGCCGCCGGGCCCTCGCGCCGCCGCTCCGCGCTGCAGCCCTCTGGAGCTGCTTGTCCGTGTC
>PTEX01000299.1:175525-231950 GCA_003342815.1 Eudromia elegans | reverse complement strand
GCGGCTCCGGGACGAGCCCGCGCGGAGGTCGCGCTGCGCGGGCCGCTCAGTGGAGCCCGTGAGCGGGTGCCCCGCGCGGCGGCGCGTCCCGTCCCGTCCCGCGGGCAGCGCCGGTGGCGGCCGAGGCCCTGGCGGGCCGGGCACACGGTGCCGCCTGGTTGATGGTGCCTCGCGCGCTGCTCATGCTGCTCGTGGTGCCGCGTGCGCTCCTCACGGTGCCTCGCGGTGCCTTGTGTGCTGCTCACGGTGCCTCTGCCCGCAGTGCCTCTGCCCGCGGTGCCTCTGCCCGCGGTGCCTCTGCCCGCGGTGCCTTGTGTGCTGCTCACGGTGCCTCTGCCCGCGGTGCCTCTGCCCGCGGTGCCCCTGCCCGCGGTGCCTCGCGTGCTGCCCGCGGTGCCTCTGCCCGCGGTGCCTCTGCCCGCGGTGCCTTGTGTGCTGCTCACGGTGCCTCTGCCCGCGGTGCCTCTGCCCGCGGTGCCCCTGCCCGCGGTGCCTCGCGTGCTGCCCGCGGTGCCTCTGCCCGCGGTGCCCCTGCCCGCGGTGCCTCTGCCCGCGGTGCCCCTGCCCGCGGTGCCTCGCGTGCTGCCCGCGGTGCCTCTGCCCGCGGTGCCTCTGCCCGCGGTGCCTTGTGTGCTGCTCACGGTGCCTCTGCCCGCGGTGCCCCTGCCCGCGGTGCCTCTGCCCGCGGTGCCTTGCGTGCTGCCCGCGGTGCCTCTGCCCGCGGTGCCTCTGCCTGCGGTGCCTCTGCCCGCGGTGCCTCGCGCGCCGCTGATCCTGTTTGTCGGACTTTCGTGCACCTCTGCTCTGCGCAGCAGCCGCCAGGTGCCCACTGAGGTCTGCGGAGCCGCTGCGGTAGTTCCCACGGTGCCTTCTTGGTCGCGTGCCGCGCGGCCAGGGGATTTCGCTCTCCTGAGGCCTGTCTGCGCAGCGGGGGGCTCTGGGGCTGACAACCTGCCCAGGAGACCCGCGGGTTGTGGCAGCTGCTGTTTTCAAGCCGCTTTTTGCAGGAAAGATCCTGCCGTGGAGAAGTGGGGCAGGTGATTGGGCCTGGAACGCGCCAGCCGCGAGCGCCTTTGGCAGGGTGCCCGGGAGATGGGCAGYGCGAGCGGCGGCGCCTCGGACGCGGAACGGCCGGGACGCGGCGCCCTGCCGCTGCAGGCCGCCCTCCGCGGAGCCCCCGCGCTGTTCGCTCCAGTTTGGGGAGAAGAAGTGAGAGTTTCTTCCCGTTCTCCCTCCAGTAAATGTAGAACCTCCTGCACCGCAGTATGGCAGACCATGGGAAGGAAGGAGCTGCCTTGGGCTGTAGCAGAGCCGAGYGGGAAGTAGAAGGTCTAGCCGGGGGTTGCAGAGCATCTCGGTGCCTCTGCAGCGGCTGCCRGGCGCGCTCGTGTCCGTCTGCAGCGCGCTTCGCCAGCCCTGCCCTTCCCGCTGCCCGGCTCTGCAGCTCAGACGTCTCCTCCGCAGTTTCTGGTTCCTGAAGGCCTCTCCCCGCTGCTTTCACGTCTTCATGTCTTTGCTCTAGTACCTAGGAGGCCTCTGAGTTGTGTAATAGGCAGTGCAAGCAGCAGCTGTTTTGAGTTGAACGTGTTTCTGTGGCTTTTACACTTCTCTGAAAAGGCTCTTTCTCCCTTTGCCTCGGCCATTCTCTCTTCAAATTCCCTAACAATTTTGAATTTACCTCCGCAGAAGACCAGAATTAGTCTGTGGATAGAGCATTTGTGGTTCTGTAGGCGCCTTGCCAGCACAGCCTCTGCCCTGCGCTGTGAGACGTCAGCGCCGTCCCCCTCATCTTGACTCACTGCTCTGACTCCGCGTTGGGCCTCGTGTCTGAACGTGTCGTCCTTGCTTGCAGGGCCCTCTGTAGCGCAGTTATTGCCCACGTCTCTGAGCTGGCTGGTTTTGCTCCTCTTTTCTTCTCTTTCTGTGCTCTGCCAAGGATGATGGTTTCAGTGCCCTGCCTAGCTGCTCTCAAATGCCCTTTTTACGCTTTCCCCCGGGTTTTGCTGTGGCTGCTGCACCCACTGTCGCCCTTTGGGTTCGCAGTGACCTTAAAGGCCTGTAGCGCTTTCAGGGAAACGTTAACGAGTTCACAGTGGGGCGAGAGGAAGGGGACGGTGCGGGACGGGGAGCGAAGCTGACGGCCCTGCGGTGCATCAGCCCTGCGGGTGCCTCCGGGCGCAGCGTGCGGCTGCGGCGACGCTGGAGCGGACTTTGTGACAGTGATGATGGGTGCTGGGTGCGACAGCCTGCGCGCTGCCTGCCTGAGGACTTCGCTGCCTCAGCTGATAATTTCCCCCATTTTTCTAATCAGGTTTCTAGTGATTGCCCAACCTCACTTCACAGTGACACAGCTTTTACTTTGCTTTGGTTTTTAGAGCGTTTCTGTTAGGAAACGTCTTTATTGCTTCCTTTGCAGGAACACCTAGAGGCTCCGAAAGGATCTCCAAAAGGAGACGGCCACAGTCCCTGTGCAGAGGACTGAGGTTTTGTGCAGTTAAAGGGCAGTGCAGAACAGAACTGAAGGCAAAGAGCAGAGCTCCCCGTTCAAACTGTTTCCCCTTTCCGGACGCTCTGTCTGGGAAGTGAAGCATCGTAATGGGCTTCTTTCCAGAAACTGTATTGAAAAATGTGGTTCGGGGTGCAAAGTCAAGCGCTCAAATGTTGAGAAAAGTCCTTGTATCCCCAGTCCAACCTGTTTTGTGTAGGCGTTCAAGGTATAATGACTGATTTTGTCATCACGTGCTGCTCACCCACAGGAGCCCAGCCACAGGTACCGCACTGTAGCAGAAGTGGAGTGGTATTATTAGGGTTTTGTCTGTTCTCCATTGTGCGTGTTCTTGTGGTGAAACATGGCAAAAAGACAAATACGTGCCTCCTGGGGAGGAAAGACGGGACTTGGCAGCCATGTCTCTCCGACGCAGGCAGCCCTTAGGCACAGGGTCCTGGCTAACGTTTGTGAAACCGTTGCATCCTCTCGTGGTCATCTGGCCTTTGCCTGGCTGTTTCCACACTGCCATGGAGTAAATATCCGTAGCAGCGCTCTTGCTTGCATGTTTTGGCCAGGTGCTGTGCCTTGCATTGAAAACTGATGCTGAGCTCTGGTTTCCAGATGACTTTCCTTTGCTAACCATCTGGCCCATCACAAGTTCCTCTTCCACTCTCCCCAGCCTACGTTTACCCTGCACAAATACTGCCCATCTGCCCTGCTCTGTGTCCCACTGAAGAGCAGATGAGAGCACTGTGACCGTCGGTGTCCAGCTAAAGGAAAGAAAAGAAAAACAAAGTGTGTGGAATGACTTGTCTGACATGTGGCACAGCTCCTGCGGCCAGTCCCCCAAGCAGTCGCATTGTGCTGTGGGAGGCCAGAGGTTGCTCAAGCGGCGCTTGTTCTTGGCTTTCCTGTTGCTCGAGAGCTCGGCACTGCCACCAAGTATATCTATTTTAATGATTTTTGTATGCCGGGCCACAGACAAAGGAGATGAATTTACTCTTGCTCCTCCCGGGAGCCACATGGAGTTAGGAGGTGCAGTAGGTAAGAGGAGGTTTCCCGTTCTCAATGCACGAGGCTCACTGGAGAGCTCTTGGGGTCTGCCGAGCCGAGCAGCGTCTCCTTTCAGGGCTGCGGCAGTTGGTGTTTTCCTGGTGGGGAAGGCTCCTCATCATCATCACTAGACCTCTCTTTCTGCCCCGCTTGCTGTCTCGTCTCTTCTGTGGGGATGAGCAGAGTCAGCTCCCTGCCTTTGCTCAATCTGCGCCTGGGGGGCAGATACCCTGGCTCCGTGGGATACTGTTTATCCCACCGAGGAACAGCAGTCAAGTGAAGTCCCTCAGGAGCAGCACGTTCTGCCCCAGGCAGAGGAATGATGCCCTGGAGGGGACAATGTCCCATCTGTGCAGCACAGATTGGGATCGTGCGGGCCTTGACCATGCAGTGGGGTAAGGAGGGACATCCAGCTTTGGAGACTGCTAGGAGGTAGGAGGAGCAGAGGAAAGAGAAAGAGAAAATGCTTCGGCATGTAGGTGGTCAGCCTCTGTTCACAGCACAGTCATGCGGCAAGCCAAGTGACACTCGTGGTTCCCTTGCGCTAAATATCAGGAATTGATCCTGCATCCCAGAGCTCAGAGAGAGCTGCAGCAGATCCCTTGCTGAGGCCAGACCCAGCGACTGGAGTGTGTGCTGACCAGGGCAGGAGGGCATCTCCCTTTCTGGAGGTGGGTTCTGTTTTCAGGAAGCAAGCATTAAGTTACAAGTGGAAGAGGCTTGAAGAGCCATAGGTGAAATGCATGGCATTTTTCAGCTTTAAAAAAAGATAACTTCACTGTCAGTCCCTGGTTTTCTTGGCTTGTTCAGGGATCATTTGGATGTGTGCATTTCTGGGAACCCGGCTCCTCCCTGGGCTCCTGCTCAGGCCGGTTCTAATCTTTAAGAAGGCCGAGCCATCTGCTGTGCGAGAACACACTTGTCTGGAGCAAAGCAGGGGTGCGTGCTGGAGCCTGTGCCATGTTGTCCCTCTGTTTGGAGCTGTGCTAGCTTCCCAGTTACTGCACTGATGAATTATGCTCTACTGCTGACCATGGGCAGCCCTGGCAGGACTGCCTTGGGCACGAAGCTGAAGACTCTTGTTTGGGGAAATAGGTGGTGGTACTGCCTGCCAAGGCCGGTCCTCCTCCCGCTAGACTTGTGGCATCTGTCCATTACTGCTCTTTATCTCTTCGTCTAATCCGCTACTTGGATATGCCACTGGATTAGCTGTCTCTGGACCATGAGGTCTCCCCTGTTCCTGGGCTCCTTAATACTTTTTGTAATCAACCTATAATGGTCTCTTTTCATTACTGGCTGATCTCTTAAGTGCTTCAAATCCCTGCTGTGGAGTCTTTCAGCAAAATCACGGAAGGTAAGAACCGTGTTTCTGTGGTGCAGGAGCTCCATTTGCTCATCTGTATCATCCAAAACTCTGCAGGAACCACGCAAATGCGCTGGGTCTGCTCCTGCCTAAACGGCTGGCAGTAATTCACCACCCTGGGCTGCTGAGTCTGTTGCTGGAGACATTTTACCCTGTCCCATTTCTGCTGCAAAGCGAGAGGAGGAGGGACATGAGAAGCCATCCAGGTCAGTGTGTAAATGCCTCCTCTTGGCAGTGTGCTGTCTGTGCTGGAAGATCTCAAAACAGCGTTGTAGCCGAGTTAATGGCTGTCCTTTCGTGCTCCTCTCCTCCTTCATCTCCTCCTTTCGTGCTCATCTCCTCCTCCCCGCTGGACCGAACACGAGCAGGGCATTCCGTGCAGGTGATGCTGGTGTGTGCTGCGCACGCGAGCGGCGCGGCTCCGGAGCGCGATTCACGCTCCGGGAACGCGCTCGGTGCCCTGCTGCGCGGCACTGCTGGGCGAGGCCTGGCGCTCGGAAGCCGACGGGCTGCAGTCGGGTGCCCGCAACACGTTGCCTGGTTTGTGCAGGGTCGGGCAGCGAGGCAGAGACAGAGTGTTCTCTGCAGGGCAGGTTTCTTTGCTGCAGCCTCATACTTGCACAGTGAGGCCTTCTTTGGATGTGGATCCGCTGCTAGGCGGAGGCGGGAGTTCTGTGCTCCTCCGGCCCTGCCCTGGCGCGGGGTGAGGTTCCAGCGCTGGCTGGGTTGTGGCTCCGTTGTGGACGAGCTCTCCCTTCTCCCTCCCCTGCGGGGAGGGATTGCCCGCGGTGGAGGTGAGCGGGGATGCGGCTTGGCCGGCGGTCRGGAGCCTGACTCACGGGGCTGCAGGCGGGGGCCAGCGCTCCCCGCAGCTGCCCTTCCTGCTGCAGCCTGTGCTGGAGCTGCCGAGGGATGTTTGTTTTCACCAGGCAGATCTGGGATGGATCTGGGTGAGGTTTGTGTTCACCCTGAAGCCAGAACACTTGAATTCCGTAAGTTTCCATTCTGGATGGTGCTCGGAGGCTTCTTTCTATATATGAGGTTTGGAGAAAATGTTGCAGTCAGCACTCCATAGAGTAAAACAAAGCTCGGATCCTGGAAAACATAATATTTTGTGTTCAGATCGTGTTCTGGAGCAAACAAACCCCACAAGGCTGATTCACTGCCTTCAAATACAGGGGCATGCTGTCTAGACTCGAAGGGAGAGAAGRGTGGCAAACGGTGCTGTACGCAGAGGGGTTCCCTGGTCCTGTGCTGAAGCAGGACAGGTTGACGAGTGCTGCACTTTGAAGGGACAGACAGACCGGGGAGCGGTTGCCTCTGTGCTACCAGCTGTAGGGGCTTGTGGTTTGTCCTCTTGGCTGGCAAGGGGCTGCTCAGGTGTAACCTGACCTGCACCCTACTCTGGTCTAGCCGCCGGGAGACATTTGGGGGTGATTCTGCTTCTAGACAAGGATGGGCAAGAGAAGCATCTGATACCTCTGGAGTGGGGGCAGGAGCGGGGGCTCATCAGACGTTTCTGAAAAGCTCGGATCAGTTGGTGCGTGTTCCTCCTGTTCCTCTCTCTGGGCGTCCCTTGCGCTCCTCCACAGGTGCTGCTCACCTGTGCTGGCCTGGGCGACTGTAACGGCCCTCTGCTCCCTCTGTGCCTGTGGTCAGTGAGTGGCTCCTACAAAATAAAACCAAGTTGCCATTTTAGGGTTTTTTTACTGAGACTCTGAGCTCTTAGTTAAAGGAGGATGTTTTTGGGTTCCTCTTGTTGTCAGTATGKAATGCTTACAGATTCCCTTTTTCCTTTCCACCAAGCTGTACATGAAACTCCTTTGCCAGGGAGGAACCCCACTCTTCATGGAGGGAACATGAGCTGCTTGGGTCTCTGTTTTTTTTTGTTGTTTGTTTGTTTTTGGCAGTTTCAGAAATCATTTCATGCTTTCTTGCATCATGGGCCGCCTCACAAGGAGTGCTTTTCATACGAGCATGTTAGTGAGAGTGTTTTATTGTAACTGCAGGTGATAGGCACGTAGCAGAGTGGCTGTGCTCCTGCCTGTCCCTCTCAGTGCCCCGGCTCGTTCTTTCCCTCGGCCTCCGCGGACGCAGGGAGCACATGTTGGGCCGGGACGGGAGAGCTCCGCGGGAGGAGCTCAGGTGCCAGGAGGCCGCAGACCGACCGCCCGCGCACCCCAGTGCCCTGCGCCCAGCCGAGCGTCCAGCCTGCCCGGCCGCGCCACCCCCGGCGCCCCTGGCTGCTCCTTGTCCTCAGTGTTTCCAGGCTAACTAATGGTGCTTCCCCCTTCTCCACATGGTCGGGTTTGTAGAGCGGTTGCTCTTTCTGCCTCAGTAGGTTGCTGCTATGCTAAACTGCAGCCTTTGTGTCCCCAATTCCCTCTAGTCCATTCATGCCTCCGCAGCGGCAGTGCTGTCTGCCGTGGATATTGGGCTCTTTGTGTGCAGAGCCAGCCCGGGGCTGGTGACAGCGTGGGCGCCGGTGCCCCGGGAGCTCATGTGCGGAGGGACAGGCGGCCAGCGGCACTCGGCGTGACGGAGGGGCCGGCGCRGGGCCGGGCGCGGGGCAGAGCGCTCCCCTCGCGCCGCGGGAGCCCCGGCAGCGAGCAGCACGCGTGGGCCGGGCCGAGGAAGCGTTCCCGCCATGCGCTGTGCCCGCGAGGGGAGCCCTGCGCTCCTCCATAGAGCCGTCCCGCGGGCCGGAAGGGCTTCTTTCCCTGCTGGACGCTGCCCACGGGGATCTGCGTGCGCCGGGCTGGCCTGTCAGGGAAATGCTGGGCTTCCTGCCCTCCTCTCGCTTCCTTCCTCTGGGAAGTTATCTCCACGTTTTTGTGCTGCTTCTCCCTCCATGCTGGAGCAAGTATACGTCCCAAAAGAGAGACCCAGAGAGGCTGGACCAGGCGGGCTGGACTTGGGGACGTTCCCCGGCTCCTGTGGCAGTGAACTCTGGTGCCYGGACAGGGGTTTCCTTGCGCTCTGGATGGGACTGTCTCAAAGTGCTCCTGCACTGCTTCCTCGGGAAGGGTTTTCCTTTGTGTGTGTGTACGTGATAATCTCAGGTGTGTCCTGCTGGTAACAGATTGCTGTTGTGTCTTAGCCGTAGGTACTAATCTGCCTTCAGAGCTCGCACGATGGAGGCCGGCTCCGTGGTACGAGCGGTCTTCGACTTCTGCCCCAGCGTCTCCGAGGAGCTGCCCCTCTTTGTGGGAGATGTCATCGAGGTCCTGGCCGTGGTGGACGAGTTCTGGCTCYTTGGCAAGAAGGAAGGCGTCACAGGTAAGAGCTGGAAGTGGCTGCGCCTGGGTGCACAGGCGCACACTAATTAGTGCCCAGCTTATCAGCCCCGCCATCTGCGCTCCTTCCCTTGGCCAGCGCTGCTCTGAGGGGAGCACAGAACAGGCTTCTTCTATGAAGCCTTTCCCTGGAGTTTGCTTGGGACTGAAGGTACCAGTTCCCTGCCAGTGATCTCCTGCCAGCTTTGCGTCAAGCATTCAGAAAAACCGACTTGTTGGATGGTTTTTGKTTTTGAGAGGGAGGCAGTTCTCAAGTTGATTAGAGCTGTTTAATGGTAGGTGCTCTGTGGTGGGACAGCCCATTTCCCGGCTAGTTTATGTGCTGACCTGCTGTGGCAGGGCAGAGAGGAAACAGATGCACAGGGAGTGGAAGTGCCAAGTGACCCTGTCGGGTCAAGTCAGTGGGAGATGCAGTGACAAAATCAATGTCCCCTCTGCAGCCCTTTAGCTCAGGCTGCTTCCGCCTTCCTGCTTTAGARCATTCCTGCACGAGCGGCCACCAATACGTGGGGCACCGAGTAGAGTGCGAGACTGTTCAGCCTTTGAAGGGGTATTAGAAACTTCTGAAGCAGCAAAAATGCTCCTAATGAATCACTTAGAGGGTCTTGTAGTCCTTTTTAAGCAGCTCTTCTTCCTCTTAATKCTGAGAGGATGTGTGAGCTCTCAGAGAGATGAAAACCAGGCCACTTCAAAGCATACGCCTGACTGTCCTCCACACGAGAGCAGGGCTGCAGTTTCATCCCCAGCCGTGGGGATGTGGCTGTTACTGGAGCAGCGTTCTACTTGGAGCCCACTGGGGACTGCGCCCGTCACCTTCCCGAAACTACGGTGGATGGGGGCCAAGGTGGACAGGAGGACTCTTCTCCTGTGCTCCGTGTAGCTGATAAACGGTGTTCAAGGAACACCTGATCCTGCTGCTGCTGAAGTTGCTGGGTGCAAATTGCTACTGCAAAAGTCACCGGTAGCTCTTTCCCCTCAGTTTTGTCTCCCAACAGAGCTGAGGTGCTTGTTCTCTGGAAGATGAAGCTTTGGAGGAGCAGTAAGCAGTTGTGTGTCATAGCTCAAAGATAAAGAAACATGCAGAAGCCAAGCAGGATAGTTTTTAATGATATTGACAGGATAGTTTTTAATGATATTGTAGTCAATAGCACGTGTATTCTTGCCTTTTCTTGGAGCAGCTCTTGAAATTTTCTTCAGTTTTCTATGCTAATATTTTAGGACATTAAAATAGCACTTTTTAGTAGAAGCTATAGAGGTGCTGCAGCCTATCAATAATATTTAACACAATGTGGAGAATAATTAGCGTAGGTCTAATACTTCATTTCAAACAGCAACAGATTATTTCCATTTACAGAGTAGGAAACTTAAGACATGGAAAAAAGAAGTAGAAACAGTTAAAACTGTGAAGAGAGCCACTGATCTGAGAACCCTGTGGGCTGTTGCTCCTACTGTGCAGTAGTGACAGCAGATGTCAAACTGCCTAATGCCAGGGGAATGTGCTAGGTTTCTGGGATATGGTATTTCCAGGGAGAGAAAAAAATATAATCACCAGGTTTTATAGGACCTTGGAGAACATGAACATCATCTTGGGTGGACCTCATGAGTGAATGCTGGAAATGCTACTGTCCCATACCTGGTCAATCCTCCTCACCACAATTTACAAAAGATTGGAATGGTATTTGTAGTGGCCGTTACTGCAGGCTGTGCCTACTCCAGTGCTTTGGGGACTGAGTAAAATGTCCAGGAAGTGTCCACTGTCCTTCCTGGCAGTGACCTGCTTGGAATAGCTGTGATTCCACCAGCAGCACTGGGGGAAGCACCTGCACAGAGGTGAGAAGACAGGGGAGGACTCTGGAATCTCAGCAGTGACGTGCTCTCACAGAGCCCCTGACTCACACATGTGGCTTTCCCAAGCGTGGCAGCAGATTGGGCACTAGGCCTTGTGTGGTCTGTGCCTTACAGTGTGGGGAGCACAAGGCAGATGTGCCCATGTCACGAGACACAGGTCTGTGGTCGAGCACTTCTGGATTGCAGTCCTCATCTTGTCACCTGCATTGGAAAACGAGCAATGAGAGCAATGAAAGGAAAACTAGTATGYCTGTTGCCTAAGCTGTGTGCTGGCAGCACAACCCAGGAAATGGCCAACAGGCAGCAYTTTCTGTTTTCTTCTAGCTCTTAAGCATTGAAAGCCTTAGGAGTTCCTGACTCCCAAATCCATTCCTCTTCCTGAAGTTGGCTGCTAGTGAGGCACCCTGAATAACTTGGATCCTGAGTAGCAAGAAGAGCAGATCCCAAAATCTGGAGGGAGGGTCGAGGAGTGGTAGTGGGCTGCAGAAAAGCTTCATTGCTGACAACTGATTCTCATTTCAGGGCAGTTTCCTAGCAGCTTTGTGGAACCTGTGGATATTCCACCTTTGAAACAAGGAGAAAAACTGTTTGTTTGTACCAGTGACTTCACATCTCAAGAGCCAGGAAGCTTGTCATTGCAGAGAGGTAATCGCTGCTCCCTCTCCGTTGCTTTGCATCCTGTAACCCCTACTTGTCCTTCTAGAAGCGTGTAGAGGACCTAGTCACAGCGTTCTCCTTATCATGGAAGAGAGGAAATTTCCTAATGTTTCACAGGCCATATCACATCCACCAGGGACCTTGTGAATGCTGAAGGCTGCTGATGCTTCATGCCTTGCCTCCATTCTATGCTGTTGTGCACCCCAGCACACACTTCTTTCTGTGCAGAGTGCCAGGCTTTCTCCACAGCCAAGAAGGACGTGGGGATGCAGGATCAACATGCAAGAAGCAGCCGTGGGGGCAAATCTTTAACCTGGTCTGTCTTATTCCTTGCAGGAGACTTGGTGGTCCTGGGTGGCTCCCTGGCTTCCAGCTGGCTCCAGGGCCGAAGCAGCTGGGGTTCTAAGGGCTTTTTCCCCTCATCATGTGTGCGGGAACTGTGTCTTTCATTTCGGAGCCATCAGCTCTCCCAGAGTGCTCTCCTGGAGGTGCCTGCCTACTCGCTGGGCCAAGCCCGAGCTCTGATGGACCTCTCTGCCCAGCTAGAAGAGGAACTGGACTTCAGGGAAGGGGATGTGATCAACATCGTTGGCATCCCAGAGCCTGGCTGGTTCGAGGGGGAGCTCAGAGGCCACAGGGGCATCTTTCCAGAGGGCTTTGTGGAGCTGCTTAGTCCTTTGAGAACAGCAGGAACCTCCGAGGATCCAGAGCCCACAGGACCATGTGCCACCAACGGAACAGTGGAGATGCTTCCCAAGGAGGAAGAGAGCAGAGAAGAAGTGGGGCAGGAACCAGGGAGCACCTATGGTGTTGCCCTCTATCAGTTCCAAGCTCTGGAGTCCAAGGAATTGGATTTTGATGTTGGTGACAAGATTCGTATTGTAGGGATTCTGGAGGATGGCTGGCTAGAAGGGGAGCTGAGGGGGAAACGTGGCATCTTTCCACACAGATTTGTGAGGCTGGAAGCCTCTGATTCCTGCATAAAACAGGGGAGTGCTGGGGTTCCCCAGGGTGCAGGCAGCTGTGGAGTGACCGTCCATCAAGACCCAGAAAGTACCTGCTCCAAATCTCTACTTTTGCCAGGGGAAGATGGCAAGGAAAAGGAGGATGCCTTTGGTTTGTACTCGGAGCCTGACAACAGTCTGTCTCACACAGTGGGGAAGGCAGAGAGTCCTCTAGGCAAAAATCTGGGAAAGGGTCAAGTCTTTCCCGACACAGATTTCCAAGAGCCACTTCCTGAAAACACAGCGGACTCCGTCCCCTTGGGCTGCACAGACATGGTCAATGGCCTCCCGTCTGCACCGCTGCCTCCCGTGCAGAGCAGCAGAGCTGGCCARGCAGATGTTTTGGAGCCTTGGGAGACCATATCAGCCTCCACAAGAAGTTCAGGAGCTCATGGCCTGCCTGAACGTGATGGAGACAGTCCCACGGTGCCCCCACGATCTCCCTGTTCACCCCCAGAGGCCAGTAGGAGGAAGGTGATTTCCGCTAACAGCTGGGTGGCACCAGAGCCCAAGGAGAGCCAGAGCAGTGCCCAGGACCCTGGCGTTTGGGTCGACAGTCAACAGGAGAAGCCCAAATCCTGTTCCTCCAGCTTGGACAATGCCCATGAGGGTCTAGCTACGTGGCCTGTGAGCTGGGGGGAGTGCTCCCCACCTGCGGTGCCGGGAGATGCCTGCACAGACCTCGACTCCAAACTGACGGAGCAGCTGGCCCAGTTTGAGAAGAGCCTGGCGAGCGCTGGCGAGCAGGACAAGGTGTGTCGCCACTTCTCGATCTTGGGCTACAGCTCTGAGAAGGACATTGTTCGTGGGTCTCCTGAGGGTGCTCCTCGCTCCCGGCAGCCGGAGAGGAGGAAGGCGCTGAGGCCGCCCCCTCCTCGGCCCGGCACCCTTGCGACCACAGCCGGGCACCTGCCGGGCGGCCGGGTGGCCAAAGGCAGGTCCCTGTCGTTCTCGGTGAGGCCCTCCCGGCCTGCGCCACGGCCTCCGCCAAGCAGCCAGCGCAGGAGCGCGGCGCCGCCGCAGCCCGGCAGGCAGGAGCAGCACGCCGAGGACAAGGACAAGGACGGCCGCGAGGACCCGCCTTGGGCCGCGTCGGCCTCGCCCCGCTCCATCCTGCTCACCAGGATCCAAGAGGTGGAGCGAGACCTGGAGGCCTATGGCAAGACCCGGGCTGAGCTGAGCGTGATGCTGGAGGAGCAGCAGGATGAGCTTGTGCGAGCAGAGACTCTGGAAAACCTGGATTTCTGTGACTCCAACATGGAGAGCCTCCRCGTGGAGCTGCAGGAACTGAGAGGTGAGTCTGCTGCAGCTTGGGATGGGAGTGCCATAGGTGAACAGCTACATACAGGAGATGGGCACAGTCCTTTCTTCTGTACTTTGATTCTTGCTTTCTGTTATTTTTGTAAGAATTGTTGCAATACAAATCCTCACGGTTTTGCCTCAGACAACCACAGCATCATTCTCTGGGCCTCTCTCAGCCCTGACCTCCCCTACCCCTTCCTTTCATTGCACATTTCCAGTCTCATCTCCCAGCCCTGCTGCACATCTGGAGCCTCATCTCTTCCATCACAGTGTTTTGTCCGTCTCGAGCAATAGCAGTGCAGCTGCTGTCCTTTAACACCCCTGCCCTGTCCCCCTTAGCTGTAGGGAAAAGAACAGGAACTTCAGAGTGACCTGGCCTGTGGGTTCTTCTCAGTTGACGAGTGTGGAGTGAGAGCTCCAGCTTGGGAGGRTGTGAGGTTTGCTGGTGGTTCCTGTGCCGGGGGGCAACATGGAGCTTCTGGGACTTGCGAGGCAAATTGGAGGGTTTGCACAGAAGGGCACTGGACCAGGCCTGGCAGTGGGACAGGTTAGTAAGTAAAAAGCAAAAAATGTCCTTGCCTTCCTTCTCTGGGATCCAGAATTTCAGCTGCTGTTGGAAAAGCTGCTCTGTGCTGCCTTTACTGGTAGCAGAGGCCTTCAGATTGCAACGTGGCTGTAGCTGAAGCTGTGACATTAGTCTATGCCCAGAGTTACTCAGGGAGAAGACGTTTGCTTTGTGTGTGTCAGCACGTACGGGCTCAGAAACCCACAGGTGTGATAAAGATGAGTGCTATTAACTACCTTAGAGCTGATAACACAGCAGAGCAAGGAGGAGCATGGGAGCACATCAAGTCTCCCACAGCCCCTTCCCCAGCTTCTCCAAGGAGCTCTTACAGTGCAGCTCTGTCATCAGAGCCCACGATCTGCAGGAAATGTGGGCACTGCACCAGGAGGTGGAGTGAAATGTCAGCTTCTGACTTGGGATTACTCACTCTGACTTCATTGCCTCTGTCCTCCCACTGCTTCAACAGGACTGTAGAGCCCAGGCACTTTGCTGCAGGATTTAATTTGTCTGATGCAGAGCACATGGGAATGAATGATGGTATCTGTGCACTGGGGAAACCGGGCAACAAACAGCCTCCACATCAGTGGAGTGTGAGAGAGATGCCCAGAAGATGTGACGCTAAAAGAAATAACTTGAAATTAGGAAGAGGAAAATCTAGACTGAATCTCCAGCAAGACTTTCCAAAGGGATGGGACGGCTATTGCTGGAAACCACTGTCTGCCACTGTCAGGACAAGCAGAACGTGYGCATTCCTTGCTGTGCATGTTTAAAAACAGTGGGTTGCTGCTTTGACCCGTCTAGCTCATCCATTTTCCCTTTAGCTGATTGCCAGGCTGGTGCAGCAGCTGGTCCTTGCCCTCCTGCGGTTGCAGTGGCAGTGCCCATTGGCCTGTGCTTGCCTCCTGCCACCTGGGAGCATTGGCAATGGTGAGCGCCTGACAGATGCTGCAAGGAGGGTATAGGACATGGGGGCTATAGGACATGTAGGGTGTCCGTGGGCTCTGCTGCTTCTCTTGGGGGCACCATGTGGTTGTCACTTGGTTTCTCCCTAGAGCACCTTAGTCCGACACAGAAAGCTGAGGTTTCTTGGTGCCTTATGATGAGTTTCTGGAGCTGCCCGGCGCCTCCCGTGGTCATGCAGGCTGGTGTGAGGGCTCGGGAAGCCACGTAGTGCTGCACATGCCGTCCCGTCCACCGCGGTGCTTGGTGCCGCGCAGGGTGCGCATCGCGGCCGTGCCCCGCAGCCGGCAGCCGCCCGAGGGCCCTGCTTCGCTCGCGAGCCGTGGAGCGGAGCCCAGGCCCCGCCAGACCGAGGGCTTTGGGCCCTGTGCTCAGCACTGCYGCCGGCGGCACGCGGGCGAAGGCAGGATGGGGTGCGTGGCCTGCGGCCTCCCCGGCCTCGGGCACCTCTTTCCCTTCGCTGGGTGGCTGCTCTCAGGCATGGCCTCCCCGTGCTCCAGCGCGCTCCTCCTGCTGCCTCTGAGCAGCAGAGCTCCGAGAGGCCGGGCCGCAAAGCGGCCGAGCCGGTTGGGGCGGTGAGAGCGCCGGGCCGCCCTCCCTCCCCTCCCAGAGCTGGTTACTGATTACTCGGGCGGCAGGTGGAGGAGCCGTGGCGGTGGCTGGGCACGCACGTCCTGCCCTCGCTGCCCGCTTTCAGGAAGCGGCGCCTGCTTCCGCCAGGACGAGCGCTGGAGCAGGGGGCAGGAGCGGGGCCGGGACTGCTACCCAGCGCTAAGGGGTTCGGCACCTTTGCTGCGCCCTTGAGGACCATGTGCACCTATCCCAGGGCAAATTACGGAGTAGGAGATCCGAGGCAGGAGCCGYGGCTGCTCAGCTGGGAATACGAGGACTTTGGTGGGGCTCGCAGGAGTGACGGGGCATCCACAGCGCCGAGGCAGCGCACAGACTGCAGAGGAGCCAACAGAGACCGGGCCAGCGGCGGGAGAGGGGAAAGCAGCTCTGTGGACCCATGGAGTGTGGACGGAGGCAGGGAAGGCCTCTGGAAGGGAGGAATGCAGCATACGGACTGCAGAAGAACAGAGGGCTCTTGGAAGGGCAAAAGCCAAGATACAGAGAGTGGAAACTATGGGGTGTATGAGCGAGAGGGTATTCAATATAGGGACTGCAATTTGGGAATAACAGGGGAGTACAGAGAGGATAGAACATCTGGAGAGCACCGGGAAGAGGGGAGGTGGCACAGAGAGGACAAGAGCGCTAGGAAGTACAGGGAGAGGGGAAGGCAATACAGAGAGGATGGAGGCCCTGGGGAGCATAGGGAGGGAAGAAGGCGGTATAGCGAGGACAGAGGACCTGTGGCCTGTGGTGAGGAGGAGAGAGCCTACAGGGAGGGGGAAAGGCGATGCAGGGAGGAGAGGGGCCTCAGGGTGTACCGGGACTGGGGAAGGCCGTATAGGGAGGATGGAGCCCGTGGAACGCAGCGGGAGGGGGAGCGGTGGAACAGAGAGCAGGGAGGCCCTGGGGCGGCCAGCGGAGCGGGGAGGGGGTGTCTGGACCCCAGGGACGCAGAGCAAGACCTGTGGCCGTGCGGGCCACCCGGGAGCCGTGCCACGGCCTGCAGCAGCCTGGCCGCGGGCTGCGAAGCTCCGGCTGGCGCGGTGGGGCCCTCGGGAGAGGGTGGCACAAGCCCCGAGTCAGACGCCGGTTGTGCGGAGTCGGAGATGTGGGATATGGGGCACGACGGGCAGGGGCGGCCGGGCGGAGCAGCACCGGGGCAGGCAGCGTGGGCCCAGGGCACCGGCCGAGCGGAGCAGGAGTGGGAGGCCCCCAGCGGGGGCGCCTCGCTGCAGCGGAACAGCTTCTACAGGCGCACGGCCCCCTGCACCCTGACGCGCTCCACGTTTGYGCGCACCCGGAGAGCAAAGCAAGGTATGCGGAGAAACGAAGCGCGTGGGGTGCTGGCGAGGTGGTCCGGGGAGTTCCCTCCCTGCTCGGGCAGAGGAGCCGGGGTCAGCGTGGCAGCCATGGAGAAGCCCTGGGGCTCGCTGCAGGGAGTGTCGTCACCGTCCGCTCTCTGCACCATCACCTACCTGCCCGGCAAAGCCGCCGGCCCCGTGTCGCAGAGGAGCAGGTGGAGGGACGCACGGAGCGGCACCGTCCCCGCTCACTGCTGCCCTTTGCTTGGAGTCCTGGTGTGCCCCAGGATTCTCCAAGGTGTTTTCCGTACCAAAACCCACGGCCCTGCTCCGTCTGCCGTCCCGGGTCTGGTGGAGGTRCCCGTGGGGTATCTGGCTTTCTTGTTTCACTTCTACAGCATGTTGTAAAAGGCTGCCCAGCTGCAGCTCTCAGCTGTATGGGAACTGATTCCCTTGCTGCTCTCRTAAGCCCTGCAGAGCTGGGCAAGGATGGCAGCTGTTTACAAGCCGCAAGAAACAGGGGAATGGGGAGGTTGTTGTAGCGCTTGGAAATGCATGGAGGGCAGCGCTGTTCTGTGTGATTGCACAAGGCCGGGGCATGAGGACCGGCATTCTGCACCCATGCAGGGACTGTCGCAGGCGGGAATGGCGTCCCTTGTGTCACCATCTCCTCAGCACCGTTGCACTGCTGGTGGTCTAAACTGCCCCTGCTGCACGAGCCTCAAAGCCGGTGTCCTCGGTCCCGCATCCAGTGCCCTGGAGCCGGAGAGGTGAAGCTGGAGGGTTCGTGCGGTACGAGCACGTGCGGAGCTGTCCTGTTAGCGCAGTGGGTTGCAGTGACGCTCTGGGTTTTGCTCGTGGTTCCGAGGATGCCAGCGGGAGTTTGGGAAGGGCAGCAAGGCGGCTGTGCTCAGGAGAGGCAGCGCAGGAGCCGTTCTGGTGAACGGCACCGCCCGTTGCACAGGCCCACGTGCCCCAGAGGCAGGTTGCTGTTGTGTCCTTTCTTCCAGGCGTGCAAACCCGCGTGGAGGAGCARTTGGAGCACACAGGGAATTAGCCGGGGGGCAGCCGGGTGGGGGGGTAGTGGGGCTGGAGGCCGCGGCTCCCCATCTGAAGCCTCTTCTCCGGGGGCGCTTCCTCGAGCGGGCTCTGCGGGCTGCCTTTCCATGCTCGGGCTGCCCCAGAGGGTGGGACTTTGCTCCGCTGTGTCCCCGGGGCAGGGGAAGGGACAGGCTTTGCTGTGCCAGGACGTCCAAAGGGCAGCAGAGAGGCAGGGAGGAGCCGGGAGCAGTGCAGGGCTATGCACTGGACAGGGCAGGGACTGCCAGTGGGAAGGGCGTCGGGAGGAGTCGCACAAAGGCCTCCATGCGGGGCCGCGGAGCCCCTACGGCCGCCCTGCTGTGGAGCTCTACCCTCGCGTGCAGGGGCAAGGGGGGCTCCGGGCAGCTGTAGTTTTGTATTGCTCTCTCTTATGGMCCATTTCTGGATGGAGTCCCCTGTTACGCTCCTCTTCTGTCCAGCTGATAGCAGAAAGTCTTCTCTGCTTCTTCCTCCACATACTAGAGGCTCCTTTGGCAATGGTGGCTGCCCYCTCCCAAGTTCTTCCTTCTTTCCAAGGGCTGACAGGGTTGGAGGCTTGGAAGCCCAGGTAGGGGTGATATAAGCAGGTTATTGCACTATTGCACTAGAGGAGTTTCTCTGCAGTGAAGTTCAGTGTCAGCCCCTTGGTCAGGGCCCCCCTGCYGAGACCGTAGGCAGGCTGCCCGGCACGGCCTCGCGAGGACAGCTCGAGCCGTGGCCTCGCTGTTCGATCACCAGCGCCCTCARAGGTGCGTGGTGCGTTTCAGCCTTGAACCCGCGCTCTGCTGCCGAATTAGAGCTGCTCAACTCGGGATGTTTGCTTCTCAGATAAAGACTTTTCTTTTAAAGTGTTACATAGGATCAATTTTAAATACATAATCATAAATGCATAATACGTAAGTCAATTTTAAATACAGTCCCTGGTGAATCCRATTAGAAATGCTCTGTTTTCTAGATATTCTCCACTGACTCTGTAATGAGGTGCAAGTTAGCAAGGTCTTATTTCTGCTATTTAGATGGAGAGAAACAGAATATTTATTGTACACTCTTGTCTTTTTGCCAAACTTAGTAAGAATTTTACTACCTGTGCTTACTCATGGGGTTACATTACTGAAAGGTTTTTCTTTTGTTCTGTGTGGAAATAAAGTCGCATTATAAGTTAGCATTTCACTTTCTTATTTAAAAGAACAAAAACTCAATGATTAGTTCTGCCATTGTTGTTCTTTTTCTCAGTATCTTTCCTCTCCTGTTTTTATGTACATCATACTTCCTGGTGACTTTTACAGGTTTTTCCGTGTTCAGTCATTTATGCATTTCCTTATTTTTTCTCTTTYCTCATGGCATAATTATGTTTTTTGGGTTATCTTCTTAAAGCATCCTTCTAAAGAACCCCCGGGTTTCATTCCGTTTTTCTTTCAGTATTTTGGCTCACTTTTTTGTTTGTTTSTTTTTCATTTTCCATGGTTTCCTCAGCTTTGGCCGGGCTTCCTCCTCGCAGCAGCTCCACGCCTCCGGTGCTTCTTTGCTCACAGGTGATGCCTGGCTGGGGTCCTGCCGTGTKCCAAGGCTTGAATGGTTGGTTGGTTTTGCTGCAGTGGGGAGCCCAGCCTTTGCTGCAAAGGGGAGCCTGGCTGGACTTGGCAGTGTGGTCAGATACACGTGTGCTCCAGTAGGACCTGGAAAGGTCACATGGGGTCCAGTAGAATGCTGGAAACGTCTTGGAGATGTTCTCGGGCAGTTGTCCCCGTGCAGCGACCGTGGCGAAGGACCCCATTCTGTTCCCTTCAGCACCTCCTTGTGTTGCAGTATCTCCGTTCTTAAAAGTGTCCTTCTMCACAAAGCACGTTTGCTTGTAGCCCATGGTGCTGCTGCTGAATTTCCCACCCATCTCAAGGACAGACGTCTGAGTTTGGACGGCCTGTGCTGGCTGTCCTGTTTGTACACTAGGTTCTGGGCTGCAGCCACCACCTCTTCTTCGGTACGTAGGTAACACTCCTTGAGCAAACATTGCCTGCTCTCTGCTCTGTAGATCCTTTCGAGACCTGAGCGCTGAGATCACTTCTATGGTCTGTCTGGGTTGATCTTCACAGGGTTTGGTCACCRGACTCTGCCAAGGCCTGTGACTGTGTTCACCTTCTCGGACCCAAGTCCTCCTTGCTGTATCTTTCCTCTGCTGCACCTCCTGTTTCCATCTCAGGAACTATGAGCTGCCAAAAATACTCAGCTCGCTGCTTTTGGAGCAAGAGAGTGTGTTGATTTTCATCCAGTATTTATCCAGAATTCCTCTCGTAGCAGTGATACTGTCTATGTCCGAAGAGAGCGTTTTCGCCCCAGCAGTCAGTCCTTGCCCTTGGCAGAGAGTTTAGCCTTTCACTCAGTGTCATTATTCCCTGCCCTAGTTTCATCCCCTCTCCTCTCTGGGTAAGGAGTGACTCCTCCCCTCCCGCGTTCACATTCTTCAGATGTTTGCAGCTGCTTTGTTTTGTCCTGAGTCACYGCCGCTGTGCTGAGCGGGGAGCCCTTCTTGCTGGAGGCTGCAGCTCCCGCCGGGGCTTGCGCGTGCTCAGCCTGCGCAAGGGCTTCCCCTCGGTGCCGAAGCTCCCTCCGGGAGCTGCTCCCTCTGCTCCGCTCCCTCCTCGGGGAGCCGCGCGCGTGGAGCCGGAGGGGACGGCCCAGTCGCGGCTGGTGTGCGCTGGGCGGCCTCCCCGACGGGCGCTGATGGAGAGCGGGCCCCGCGCAGAGGGTGCCGGGCGCCCTGCGAGCGCCGCGCGGGAGCCCTGCGGCCAGCGGGGATGCTGCCAGGTGAGCAGAACCGGGGCGACGCGGCCCCCGGGAGCTGCCGGGCCCCCGCGCAACCGCTCTGCCCTGCTTGGGTCGACTCCTCTTAGGTCATTCGGGAATGGAGCAGGGAGGAAACCCTGACTGCGTGTGTGCTTGTGCTAGGAAATCGGGTCCTAAAAGGAGGAATTTTCATTGGTGGAAAGAAAACTGGTGAAAAGAGTGGTTTTGAGACAAGCCGTGGGACTGCAGCGTTGGAGTCGCAGCTGCCACGGGAAGAGTGGGATGGAGAGAACGCTGCCCATGGACACCTCGCTGCCTGCCCTCGAGGTGCTAAACCACCCGTGCATGAGCGTGCCGACTAGCAGAGCTCTAGAGCAGGCGCTGCTGGGGAGCGGGCGCGGACTGCAGAGCCGGAGCAGCAGGCTGAGGAATTACCATATGAAGCCTGAAGGAGATGGAGACAAAAAGGCATCGTTAGAAAGTTTAGTTTAGCAACGCAGGTTGCAAAGCTCATGCAAGGAGAACAAAATTTCAGTATCTAAATKTTGCAATTTAGAATGTTGTTTTTGCAGAAATACTTGTGAATGCAATTTGGCATCTGTATCTCGGGTAAACAAGAATTTGTCACTGGATTGGAATTTAGTGGCTTCATTAGAAATGCCAATTACATTCCTTCAGACTAACAGACACTCGCAGCCAGTAGTGTATATATTTAGTGCCTCCAAAGTTGATGAGCAGAATGACTCAAACTGAAAGGTAACATTTAAATAGAAAGCATGTGCATTAGAGTGAAGAGCTGTTTAGAAAGTATTTATTAGATGACTGAGAAACCACAGCTGTCAAAGAGGGTAATTTTAGTTAAGTGCTCAATAAGCCTTGTTTAGGTAAAGCTGCTATGAAACATGTGAGAATGTATATCAAACAGGAAAAAAGGAATTAAACAAAGATTATATGAAATAGGGAAAATGAGAGTTTGAGTATACGTCAGAAACATCCTAAATATTAAATATATCTATCAAGTAGAAATAGCAAGTATTAAAATATCCTTTGTATAAGAATGTTGTTTTGAACGCTGAGCATTTGGAAAGAAKCAGTATTACTTCATTAATTCTTTATTAATGAAGAAGGATGCAAGACTAGTGATAAATGACAAGCACGGATAGAGTGTAAGTAATCAGAACTAATGGGCAGCAYTGCGTCAGGACAGACGGGCTGTTTTGGTGACCTCCCGCGGGCTTAAAATTTGTGCAGGGATTTTGTGTGCTTTCCCTTTCATAGAGATCTCAGACCTGCAACAAAGGTGCAGCGGGATGGAGAGGGATAGTTGGCTCTTGTGGGTGTCCCTCGGGGCCATAGGGCGCACTCGGTGCGGGTCTGACCTCGGTTGTTTGTGCGTCGGATCCGCGCGGGGGGGCTGCCGTGTCGGCTGATGGCGTTGGGAAGCCTTGGCTGCGCTGGGGAGGCCGCGGGAGCGGGTGACACATCCCTGCCTGCCGCAGGGCAATGCRGAGCGGGGCCTCCCACGCAGCCCGTGGCCACGGCTCACCCTGCACCAGCCCCACRGAGTGTGCTGCTTCCACGGGGCTCCCGGTGGCCCTCGGCTTGCGGGGGTTGTGGATWCCTGGAGCAAAGACCCAGGGGAGCCTGAACAAGGGCCTCCTTGTGTTAGACCTAGTCCTGCARTCACCACGTAGGCAGACAGCACGGGATAAAGCTGAGAGCCCAGCAGGATCACACAGCCACCCCTGAGATACCCAGTGCAGGTGTCCTGAACAGCCTGTCGTGTGGGGGCTGTCGCGATGCGTGTGAATAGTGCAAAACGGTGCGTGTGAATAGTGCAAAACGCGCGTAGGCCACTTGCCCACTGGTTTTCACTAGTGCTGCTGCTTAGTTCCTTTCTGGCTGCTGCTGAGCGCAGGGCTGTTTTCCAGGTTCTTCACGACGACTCCACGTTGTTCTCAGTCTCACGCAGTGCTGTGCTAGCAGCTCGCCCACCCGCCCTTGCATGGTTTTCACACGCTTGTTTACATTTCACATTAACACCTTTGTGTTTCCTCCGTGTTGCCCTCCTGCTTGAGTTTGCTTTCCGGCAAAAAGAATCCCATTCCTTTCAGAAAAGGTCCTTCTTTAAAATAATTCTGTTTGTTATTTCTGTCTCTTAACTTTTTATAAGCCACCTGCTGCAGGGACCTGCTGGCCATGTTAGCTTAGCATGTCCTTTCCCTCTCTGTGCGTCTGGATCTGTCTTGCCACCTCTCCGGACTTCAAGCGCGATGCCRCCGGTGGGAAATCCTTGTGTGTTTGCAGAGGACCTTGCACAGTCAGGCCCAGCCCATGATTAAGGCCTTGCAGATGCTGTGGAAATGCACACGGTAAATATTAAACCCAACATCTGCTCCCAGGACCCTCCCCACAAAATGACTGGCATTTACACTGATAAAATTCATGGTATGGAGAAGTCCCTGGTGGGGAGTCAAGGTAGCGACTGAGTAAGTTGAAAGCAGGAGCCTCTTCATTGCACAGAGTGACCCTGTGCGCGGTGCTTCCATGGGCGCTTGCCATGGGGATGGGTGCAGGCGGCTCTCCCGACATGTGCTGGCCGCTCGCGCGGTGTGATCCTGGTGCTGCTGCGTGGCCGGGCCGGCCCTGACCTCTGCCCAGGYCCCTTCCAGGGCGTCGTGGCCCAAGGCATGGGCGGGAGCCAGCCCTGCCTTTGACGCCTGCCCTCGATGGCCRAGGGCCCATGTGCAGGCCCCGCGTTCCTGGAGCGGGCGGCAAAGCCGCCTGCCCTGGCCCCGGGCGAGTGGTGACGCCGGGGCTGCACGGGGCTGGCTGGGGCGGCGGGCGGGAGCGCCCGTCCCGCAGTGGTGTGGTACAGAGGGGAGCCTGGGTGCACCGCGACCTCCGCGGAGCGGCTGGGGCCACGGGGCCCTGTACTCAAGGCAGGGTGCAGCAGCAGGGGACAGTGGTGGGCACGGGAGGGTGAGTGCGGGAGGCTGCGGGGCGCATGAGGCTGCGCTGGCGGTGCCAGGGCTGCCCTGAGCCGGGGGATGAGCGAGGAGCCGAGGGAGGGTCCCAAGGCCCTTGAGGCTCCTTTTAAAAGCAGGCAGGTGGGGTGGAGAGCTGCTGAGGCCCAGGAATGTGGAGGGGTAAAATGTCTGTGAGCCCAAAGGAAGGTTGGCGGGGGCTGGGCTGGCCTGGGAGCCGCGGGCGGGAYGGAAAACCAGGAGGACGTGGGCAAGGGCCCGCGGTGTGCGCTAGGGCCGGGCAGCAGGCGCACTGCACCCAGGCTCGCCCTGTCTCTGCGCGGTGCCCTCGGGGCAGCCCAGGCCTAGCGCGGGGTGCTGCAGCGGGCACGGCCGCTCCSCGTGGACCGGGCTCCTCGTGCCCGGTGCCGTGGCAGCGTGCCCGTCCCCATGGCTGCATCCACCGGCCTGCACCCCTGCCTTGCCCTGCCTCCCTGGCACGTGCACGTGCCCCCCTCCATGCGCGGCCCCATTCGACCCGTTGGCTGCTTTTCCAGCTCTCAGGGCTCTCCCACGGGCTCATCCGTGCGCGCAGGGCAGGGGCAGCAGCCAGCTCTGCTCTGGCCTGCCCGGCGCTGCACGGGGGAACCGCGCTGGCCCCAGCAGCCACCGCGCATTCCAGCTCCAGCTCCAGGGTTTGCGGCCACCAGCRCCCTGCGCCTGCCGAGGCTTCTGCCCATTCACATGGAAATGTCCTGGGGCTGGAGCTGGAGCCCCCAGCCAGGGGAGGGGAGGGAAGGGGTGGGCTGCAGCTCCGCCATCGCCATTGCTGCAGGTGGGAAGCTCCGCTCCGGTGGGAAGCTCCGCTCTGGCCGCCCTGGACAAACCGAGGGGGCTGCTCTGCACTGGGCTAAGTGCAGTGCGGGGCTCCTGGCGCAGCAGAGTTTGGGACGAGGGATGGCAGGGGAGTGGGGCTGGGACGGGGGCCCAGCCAGCCTTGGGCAGAGGGACAGGCTGGACGTGCTCCCCGCTCCACACGGAGCTGCCCTGCCCGGGCTGGCGTCCAGCCRGCTGTGGCTGTGCTGGGTCCAAAACCCGCAGGCCTGGAGCGGGAGTCTGCAGCCTAGCGTCTGCAGCCCCTAGTCCCAGGAGCAGCAGAGAAGCGCCTGGTGCGTGGTGGGGGTTTGGATGCYGCAGCCCTCTGCCCCTTGCCAAGGCCAAGGGAGTTGGAAGTGCCCCAGGCTCCCRACAGCGGGTGCTCAGAGGGCCGGAGTCACAACCCTGCAAACTGTCCCTGTCCCCGCAGCCCTGGGGGCCCTGCTGGGGGTTGAGGGCAGCCCAAGGAGCAGGGCCCTGCACTCTATGGCTTGCAAGAGCACAGCAGGGAGAGGGAGAGCCTGGCACGGCCTCTCCGGAAAGGTCCCTGGCTGCGACAGTCCTGCGGGCACTGCTTGTGGGCAGTGTGCTGGGGAGCTCCGTAGGCTGAGGGTGGCACAGTCCCCGTGCTGCATGTCTCCGCCTTGCACGCAAGGATCAGACTGGGTGTCAYGGGAAGGTGCTGATCTTGCCTATCTGTCTTGCAGAGATGACCCTCCTTTCGTCCCAGACACCATCCCTGGAGACTTCCTCGGCTGCCACTGAGAGCCCAGARCAAAGGATGCTGGAGAAGAGGTCCAAAGTTATTGAGGAACTGCTGCAGACGGAGCGAGACTATGTCCGAGACCTGGAGATGTGTGTGGAGAGGATCATGGTGCCTCTGCAGCAGGCACAGGTAGGAACATGAGGACAGACTGCAGTGCAGCATTGGCAGGATGGGGTGAGGATACCAAGTCCATTTTGCTGAAGATAGCTAAAACTGACATGGAAACCCACACAGGAGCTTCAGCTACATCCAGGCGAGYAGGATGGCTCCCTGCAACCAAGGGGTTATCCCACCTCTTTTGGGAAGCTGCTGAGGTCTTAATGTTGCTGATACTGGCAGCAAGTATGGCAGCTCAGTTTTGTAGGTTGGGGGGTGTTGTTCCTCCTCATTTGAGGTTAAGTTTATTGTCAGAAGGAAGAAAATAAGAGTCATGGTGTGGGAGCAAAGCTGCTGGGAGGAGAGGGAGAATGCCAGGTCATCAGAGGCAGGGGTGAAGTTTCTAGGACAAGGGGAGATACATCAGTGACAACACATTTGATGGGACAAACAAGGAATGAGAGTTTCAGCGCACAGAAGAACAAGGGAGTGAGTACAGAGCCACTGTGGTGAGAGCAGCTCACAGGGGTGACTGCTGGGGTGTGGAGGACTGATAGGTTGGAAGAAGGCAAAGGAAATGATGGGACATGTTCTCTTACCCTCTCTCTTTCTATATTCCCCCTTCCTAGGCACCAAACATAGACTTTGAAGGTCTTTTTGGAAACATACAGATGGTAATAACCTTCTCCAAAGAGCTGTTGACCACCTTGGAGGCTTCAGATGCCATTGGTATGAATTCTACTGTTGTTTCTTTTCAGCAGGCTGCAAAGGTTTTTGTAAGTGGGGTGGAAAGGAGCAGAATGGTTTAAATGGTGAGAAAGGGCCACTGAGGCAGAGCTGAGGACAGTGTTTCGTCCCTGCTGATTTGTGTCAGAGTTCCTTAGTCCTACCATGGAGATCTTTGTTGTCCCGTGGGCACTTGACATACGTGGTGTGGCCCTCCCTGTGGCTCCTTGCTCCAATGCGATGCCCATTCCCTCACACCTGAGCCAGCAGCTTTCACTGTTGAGATCATGGGCAGTCTGTGGGGCTCTGCTCACACTGCTAGTGAGCAGGTTCCCTGCTCTTCACCCCTTGGAGAGATGGATTAACCTAGGCGACTGTGGTAGCAGATCCCAGGGGGCCTTGTGGAACTCTTTGACTAAGTAAATAGTCCCCTCAAAGCATTGTGAAACACATCCTGGTGAGCTGCTGTGACATTCCCTTGGCTTCAGCCCACATGGTCTCCTTGCTGTGTCCTGAGTGCCCAGTCTGTGGCTGCAGGGCAACAGGAAATACATGAGAGTTTGCTGATGGAGATTAAGAAGGATCCTGGGTCCTTCTGAGAGATGGACTCTGGGCATCTCCCTGGGGATGTCCTTGGCGTTGATGAAGGTAGTGAAGGGTCCAAGAGATGCTGAAGTCTCTCTTTGCTGCCCTGTGCAGGGCCAGTATTCCTGTCACGGCGGGCAGAGCTGGAGGCCGTCTACAAGGTGTATTGTCAGAACCATGATGAGGCCATCGCACTTCTGGAAACCTATGAGAAGGATGAGAAGATTCAGAGATTACTCCTGGACCTGCTGGATAGCCTCAGGTTGGAGTCTGTGGCTGTGATGGCCACCAGGCTGGCGGGGGGGATCAGTCTCAGCATCCCTGCCTCTCTACAGCCGTGGTGGCAGGAGAGGGGCAAGCTGTGCTCCCGCTGTGCCATTGCRGATGATCAGGCTATAGAAGGGGCCTCTCCTAAGCAATGCCTAGTGCATAGGTGCGCCAGTGCATAGGTGCTGGGACAGCTGTAGCCCACCCTTACCTGCCAGGCAGAAGCCACCAAGGTGTAACAAGCACGGGGGCTAGGGTTCATAGGCCCGCAGCCCTGCTGCCCCACGGCGGGTGAGGAAGGAGCTGCTGTGCCCAGCCCAGCGAACACCAGGGCCCGGTGTGCGCAGGCTCGTGCCCGGGGAGCAGCGMTGTCTGGCCACCGCACTGACAGCATCGCTGCAGGGTGGGCTGACGGCACCAGCTGCGGGGTTGCCTGCCGACCACCCTGTTAACCAGTTGCTTTTCTTTGCTTTTTGGCACTCTGTGGGCCGGCAGGAGCCTGTACAGTGAGTGGTAAGTGACTTCTTCCTGTTGGTCCCAGCTTACCTATCTTGACCTGGCTGCTCCTTTACAACTAACCTCTCACCACAAGCTGTGTGCATGTCGGGGGGCCTAACAGTACCTTGTGGATCCGAGGAGGAGCGTGCACAAGTTTGTGGCAGGCAATCCTGAGGCAAGATAGGAGGTCTTGTGCACAAGAAAGACTTTGGAAGCCATCAGCCTCAGGAAAGCCCTGTGCAGGCTGAAGTCCTGAGGCCACCAGCCTGCTCTGCACTGCAGGTCAGGTCAGAGGWGCCAGCATATAAGCAGGGTGGTGAGATGGAGGCTGAGGTGAGTGGAGCTCCAGTGAGTTCCAGGCTACAGCCTCGTGGGGTTTCGTGATGAGAACGGTGGCAACCTGGCTAGGGAGGGTCACTTAGTATTTCAGAGGTCTGGAAAGCCTGGGACTAGCTTGAGATCTTGGTAAGTTCAGGAGCGCAACAGGTTTGGAGATGACGGTGCAGTGTCTTAGGAATGTAGACTAATGCTGCTTTGGGTCAGGTTGGGGTTGGTTTAAGGAGGCAGGAATGGCTTTGCAGAKCTGGACTGAAACCTGCTTGCATCTCCTTTGTCCGAACTTCTCAGGGGCTGCACAAACTACATTAACCTGGGCTCGTTCCTCATCAAGCCAGTGCAGAGGGTGATGCGGTACCCRCTGCTGCTGATGGAGCTGCTGAGTGCCACCCCTGAGTCTCACCCTGACAAGGCRCCACTCACAGCTGCTGTCCTTGCAGTCAAAGAAATCAACGTGAACATCAACGAATACAAGCGCCGGAAGGACCTGGGTGCGTAGCTGGGTAGAGCTGGGAAGCAAGGGACAGGAGTGGGTGTATTGAAATTGCAGTCGGTTAGCCACAGAGATGAGGAGGGATACCATAAGCACCCTAAGATACAGGCATTAGGCTGGTGAGGGTTCTGATTTGTACATCAATCTCTTTAGTGCTAAAGTACCGGAAAGGGGATGAGGACAGCCTCATGGAGAAGATCTCCAAGCTCAACTTCCATTCCATCATCAAGAAATCCAACCGTGTGAGCAGCCATCTCAAGCATCTCACAGGCTTTGCCCCCCAGGTAACACACATCAAGTGCCAGGGGCACTTGCAMTCTGTGATGCTTGAGGAGAGGACAGTACCCTCTTCCTCACCCCTTCCCTGATGAGTATCTCATCACGGGCCAGGGCAGAGTGAGCTGGGGCTCTGAACTGCCCAGCTCTGCTGTCTACCTGGTGGGCAGGAGGCCCTGCATCGTGCGCTCTGGGAGGTGCCAGCGCTCTGCATTGCCTCCCTYGAGCTGTTTCCTTTCACAGCTGAAGGATGAGGCCTTTGAGGAGACAGAGAAAAATTTCCGGATGCAGGAGCGRCTGATCAAGTCCTTCATCCGAGACCTTTCTCTCTACCTGCAGCATGTCCGGGTGAGTCTGGGTGATGCTTCCAGGGCTCACTGTGTGCTCTGTTGCAGCTGATAGTGCTGCTATCCATGGCCCTGCATGGGGTCTTCTCTGCTCTTGACTGCGCCTGGGAGGTCTTCCCTTTGCCCCAAGAGTGCAGGCCCATGCCGGGAGGCACTGCTGTGGCTGTGCTGACCATGTACCCCTGCTGCAGGAGTCGGCCTGCATGAAGGCGCTGGCGGCAGTGAGCATGTGGGACCTGTGCACAGAGAAGGGCAGCGGGGACCTGGACCAGTTCCAGAAAGTGAATCGGCTCATCAGTGACCAGCTCTTCTCCAGCTTTGTGAGTGACCTGTACCCCCGCACACAGAGGCTCTGCTGGGAGCCCTCTCTGCAGGCCCTTGGTGCAGACAGGCAGAAGAGCCCTTCTGACCACGAGATGCTGCAGGGAGGGTGGCACAGCCTGGCAGAGGTGTGAACACCTCCCAGTCTCCATTTGACTCTTCTCCTCCTGAGAGCTCTGATGCCTATGGGCTTGTGTGATGCATTGAGCTTGCCTGTAAGGTACACATTTATTCAGGCCTACTAGACAAGGCACAGCAAGTAGTTCATATCCCTCCCAGAGGATGAAATATTTACATGGCATTATGGAGTGATAGATGTGGGAAGAGACCTGGAGTTCTRTTGAGTGGTATCTGGAAAAAGGACCCTATGCTGCCCTGGGAATCTTGCATGCCAGGGCATACATGAGCTGTGGGTGTTCATGGCAGGGCAGGGGAGATGGGGTGTGTGGAGCAGCTCATTTCACCTGCTCCCTGCATCTCTGTCCACCAGAAAGAGCGGACGGAGCGGCTGGTGACCTCACCCCTGAACCAGCTGCTGAGCATGTTCATGGGGCCCCACAAGCTTGTGCAGAAGCGCTTCGACAAGCTCCTCGACTTCCACAACTGCTCGGAGCGCGCGGAGAAGCTGAAGGACAAACGAACGCTGGAGGAGCTGCAGTCGGCCCGCAACAACTACGAGGCCCTCAACGCGCAGCTGCTGGATGAGCTGCCCAAGTTCCAGCGTTTGGCCAAGGAGCTCTTTGCCAGCTGCGTGCGGGGCTATGCCCAGGCTCACTGCGACTTTGTGCGCCTGGCCCTGGAGGAGCTGCGGCCCTTGCTGTCGGTGCGTTGCCGGAGCACGGCTAGCGTGGCGCTTGCTGCAGCACTGCTCTCTCCAGGACTTGTCCCTGAGCCTCCCTGGTACCCATCCCATTGCAGAAGAAGTTGCTGCTGCAGTTTCAGCTTCAGGGAGGCCCTTGTGGGCTGTTCATAGGCTGGGATTGCCTGGCTGAGATGATGTTGTGTTTAGAGATGCTGGAGATGAGACTCGTTAGCTGCCTGCTCATTGGAGCAGTGGCAGGTAGCATTTGCCAGTGGGAGATTCTCAGGGTGTGAGTTTGGGGGTAACTTAGAGCTGGGCCTTACACTGCTGCAAATCCCGCCCTGGCATAAGTCAGAGGCAGCACCCAGAGCCCTGCTTGGCCTGGGAGCTCGTGTGGTCTCTGCCGCAGACCCAGCTAGTTTTGCCAGTGGCAGTCATCTAACCGTGACACCAACGCTGCTCTGTTTCTAGATGCTGAAGGTGGCTGGCAGGGAGGGCAACCTCATTGCCATCTTCCAGGAAGAGCATGCTCGAGTCCTCCAGCATCTCCAGGCCTTCACCTTCTTCCCAGAGTCCCAGGCAGCTCCCAAGAAGCCCTTTGAGAGGAAGAGCATGGAGCGTCAGTCTGCTCGGCGGCAGCCTCTTGTTGGCTTGGTGAGTCCCCTCTGCCCCGTGTCAGGGCTTGCGGGGAGATGGGACAAGCCCTCACGTGTGCCTTGTTCCTCTCCAGCCCAGCTTCCTTCTGCAGTCAGATGACACCCGAGCTGCCCTGCTGGCCCGCTATCCCCCGGACAGTCTCTTCCAGGCAGACCGCAATTTCAATGCTGCCCAAGACCTGGATGTCTCGCTGCTGGAGGGAGACATCGTGGGTGTCATCAAGAAGAAAGACCCGATGGGCAGCCAGAATCGCTGGCTCATAGACAACGGGGGTAGGTGGCCCTGGTCTGCCGGCCCCTGGGGTAGGACCCTCACTGCCCTCAGCCGGGGAGCTAGAGGCTCTGGCCCAGCTGTGCCTCCCTTCCTGAGGTCTCTTCTCTCCCTGACCTGAGCTCCCGTCTCCCTCTCTGCAGTGACCAAAGGCTTTGTGTACAGCTCCTTTCTGAAGCCCTACAACCCRCGCCGCAGCCACTCGGACGTCTCCGTGGGCAGCCACTCGTCCAGCGAGTCTGAGCACAGCGGCTCCTCTGCCCACAGCAGCTCCACGCTGACCCTGAGCCCCGGCGGGGCCCCCGTGACCTTCACTCAGAAACCCCCGCAGGACTCTGCCTCCCCGGCAGAGCTGAGCCCGGCCCCTCAGCCCCCCGCGGAGACGGACTCCTCTTGCCAGCCCCAGCCTGGCTCCGGCGGCAGGACGGCCCCTCTGGAAGCGGCTGCAGTGACATCCCAGCGCCGCCACAGCCGCCCTGAGCCCGGCGGTGGCCCCAGCCCTCGCAACGGACACACCAGCAAAGCGCATCTCAGGCCTGCGCTCTCCCTGGAGGACGGGGACTCCGGGCTGGAGAGCAGCGAGTCGGAGGGCAACCAGGTGAGCCCTCAGCTGAGCAGGGAGCTGTGGGGTGGCCAAGGGCTGAGCCCCACGCTGACTGGGGGGGGCTGAAGCACCTTCCTCCCTGAGAGCTGTTGGTGAGAGGCTGTGAAGTGTCCAGAGGCGGAGGGTGGCACCGTCTCTCCCAGGGATGGATATGCAGAAAACAGGCTGTGAATGGACAGTTGGGCTGGTGCTGGCAGAGGCCAGGATGGGGGTTTGGGGCTGTCGCTGTTGGGGGACTCCTGCCCATGTGTCCTGTGGTGCGGCAGGGGGCCCTCTGAGGGCTTTGAGCTGTGCCAGCCGCCTGACTCATGCTGCCCCTCTGCCCCACAGGTCTACTACGCGCTCTACACTTTCAGGGGCCGAAACGCCAACGAGCTGAGTGTGTCAGCTAACCAGAGACTCAGGATCCTGCAGTTTGAGGACGTCACCGGCAATCGGGAGTGGTGGCTGGCCGAGGCGCGCGGGAAGCAGGGCTACGTGCCCTCCAGCTACATCCGAAAGACGGAGTAYACGTAAGGGCAGGAGCCCGCACCCGTGCCTCGTTCCTGCCGGGCAGCGGGCGTGGGGAGGCTGGCCAGCCCCGCGGGGTCCTCAGCCCGCCCCGCGCAGCCTGGGGGCCGCGTCCCCTGCCGCGGTGCTCCAAGCCCTGGCTGCCCGGGAGTGCGAGGGCAARGGCCTGGCAAGGGCAGGGGCAAGTTGCCTTCGCCCTGGGCTGCCTGCTGGCTCCGGTGGTAGCAGGTGAGCATAGCAGAGGCTGCAGTCCAAGAGGAAATGGCTTCACTGGGGCTGATGAGCTGCTGTGGATTTAACACATGGAAGGCTGTTTCTGGGTTTCCAGAGTGCCTAAAGCCGAACAGCATTAAAAGAAACGTGAGCCCTGTGAATGGGGCCCCTGTGGCCATCTGATCAGCAGGAGGAGCCTGGCTGAGCCTGTCCGTGCAGGACGTCAGGGTGGGATGTGTCTGCTCGGCCCGCAGCAGTTGTGCTGGGGAGTGCTGAGAGCGGCTGAGCTCCAGCAGCCCCGAGCAGAGCCTCCACCRTGCTGCGTTTGCCTCCTTGGGCCCCCGGGGCTGGGCCCTCTCCCAGCTCTGCTGCTGGCAGCAGCCCTTGCGTCCCCATCTCCTGGGGAGGAGGCCCCAACACGGCCCTTCACGCCGCCTCGCTCCCGGGAAGGGCAGGGGGCAGGCGCTCGAGCGGCCTCGTGGTGCCTGCGCTTACGTCCTGGCTGGGAGGCACCCAAGGGATGCACTGCCCCAGGCCCGGGTGCTGTCCACCCTCTGCTGCGTTGCCGTGAAGGGGAGGGGATTGGCCCTCCTTGCGAGGGTTTGTGACTGCTGTACTGCTGCTCTGTAAATAAAGATTGGCCCCTGTGCAGAGGAGGTGCCTGTGCAAGCCCCAGGGAAGGGGTCTGGGAGAGCCGGCAGATGCTGCAGCCTTTGCGTGGGGTCCCGCACCCTTGTGCTCCCGCAGGCTGACCGGGGAGCTGCTGCTCTGCCTCCTCCCCGGCATCTCCGTTAAACGCCGGGGCTGGGGCCAGAAGAGGCCGTGTCCCTCCTGCCAGCCCTGAAGGGAAGGGGTCACTGTGCTGTGAGGGCCCCATGGAGGGGGTGGCTCTGCCAGCACAGGCTGCTGCCTGCTTGGAGAGCAGGGCAGAGGAGGATGGACCAGGCGTGTGTCAGCGGTAATTGTATGTGTGTGTGTGTGTGTGTGTGCGTGCGTGCACATCCATGGTGCTGTAGCCTGTGTGTGTGCACCCATCATGGTGGTGTAGCATGTGTGTGCACACACACGTCCATGGTGGTGTAGTGTGTGTATGCACCCATCCGTGGGGGTACAGCATGCGTGCATGTGTATGCACATGCATCCCTGGTGCTGTAGTGTGTGTGCACACGCCTCCGTGGTGGTGCAGAGTCCCTCTTCCATGCAGGGAGGGAGCGGGGCCGGTGCGGTGCCTGCAGGCGCGTGCCTGCGCACACGCAGCAGAGGCTCTGACCTGCTCGGCCTCACCAGCCTCGTGTGTGCTGGCTCCATGTCCTGCATCCCCCCAAGTGCTGGACAGGCTGCGAAGCTAAACTGAGGCTGATTCAGCACGTCTAAAGTCAGGTTTTTAGTTGGAAGACTAGAAACATTTACAAAAAGTAAATAAATTTTAACATTCACTCCTAGGTTACACTATAAATTTCATTCTATAGTGCTACATTATCTCTCAGGGAGGTTCCTTGAACATGGTACAAAAACTAAGATCCCAAAAAACTAAGATCCCAAGGAGGCTACAGTCCGTCTGTCCRTGGGGTGTGTGACTTCCCCTCCGCGTCGAAATAAGTTAACTGGTCCCTGTGGGGCCTCGTGCCCCGCGGCAGGCTGGGCGCCCCGGCCCCCGCGTCGCTGCCRCCGGGGAAGCCGCCCCCACCCAGCGCCGCAGGGAGCCGGCGCAGCCGAGCGAGCCGCGGCTACAGGGCGGTGYTCTGTGTGCTCAGGATGCCGGCGTCCTTCGCCATGGCGGAGAAGATGCCCTGTTTCTGCAGCAGCTCCTCGGGGCTGTCGTACTCCACGATCCTGCCCGCCTGCAGCACCATCACCCTGGCAGAAGGGATGAGAACACGTGGGCTCCCGAACGGCAGCGCCAGCCCGGCCCGCGCTGGGTCCTTGCCCCTCRGCCCACGCTACCTGTTGCTGTCCATGATGGTGTGGAGGCGGTGGGCGATGGTGAGGACAGTGCAGTTTGCAAACTCGCTCCGGATCGTCGTCTGGATTAAATGATCCGTCTCCAGGTCCACGGCTGCAGTCGCCTCATCCAGGATGAGGATCTTTGCTTTGCGGAGAAGGGCCCGGGCCAGGCACACGAGCTGCCGCTGCCCCACGCTGCGGCAACAAGGGGACGCGCGTTGGAAGGAATGAGCTGCTGACCCTGGCTGGACGCCCGCTGCCCCGCTCTGCACCTCTCCCCSCTCAGGGCGCCTTCTGGTTTGGCAYCCCCTGGGCCCTGCTCYGGGCCCCCAGGCAAGGGTTGGCTGGTGCTGACCCCTTCGGCGMGGGGCAGCTCCAATTCCCGCACGATTCCCTTGGCTCGCGTTGGGTCCCAAAAGCTGCTGCACAGGTCTGGCTGAGCCGCCCTGAGGCCCCTCTCCCCACCCGGGCCGGTCTAGCCCTTTTCCCGGGGCCGCGGAGGGTGGGAGCGGGGCCTGCCCGGCTGCTCCGCTCACCTCAGGTTTTCTCCTCCTTCGCTCACACGGTGCAGCAGCCCCTCGGGCAGCTCTTGCACGTAGGTCTTCAGGTGGGCCAGTTCGAGGGCCTTCCAGACCTCCTCGTCTGGGTACTGGTCAAAGGGGTCCAGGTTCATCCGCAGGGTCCCGGAGAAGAGCACAGGGTCCTGCCGAGGACAGCACAGGATGTTCCTCCCAGCAGACCCCCAGCCATGGAGCTAGGAACCCTGCTCGGCCCCGCGGTCCCTCTCGGCCCCGCAGCCCCACGGCCCCACAGCCCCATGGTCCCGCTTGGCCGTGGCAGAGCCCAGGGGGCCAGGGGAGCAGCGGGACGCTGGAGCTGGACCCAGCTCACCTGGGGGATGATTGTGAGGTTCTGGCGCAGGTCGTGGAGGCCGATGGTGGAAATATCGAGGCCATCAATGGCGATTGTCCCTCCAGCAGCCTCCAGCACGCGGAAGAGGCAGTTGGTGAGGGAGGATTTCCCTGCCCCGGTCCGGCCCACGACTCCAACCTGTGGAAGGAGCCATTTGGACAAGCTGCCAGAGCCGAGAGAACAGGATCCCCAGTAAGAGAGTGCTGCAAGGGAAGGGGTCTTGCGGGAGCTGCTCACCTTCTCGGTACTCCTGATGCTGCAGGTGATGCCCTGAAGAACCAGCTCCAGCTCAGGTCGGTAACGAACTTGATAGTCAGTGAACTGGATCTCTCCCCTGCTGGGCCAGCCGCGGGGCGGGCGCTTCTCGGTCACCCACGGAGCCTGGGGGCAGCAGCGTTGGGGGCAGCAGCGCCGGGGGGAGCACGGAGCCGGGCGGCAGCTCCGCGCTCAGCCGGGAGGCCTCACCTCGTTCTGCACGGTCGTGTACTCGTGGATCCGCTCCACGGCCACAATGTTCGTCTCCAGCTCTGACGACATCCGCACCAGCCAGTTGAGCGTCTGGGTCACCTGCARGCAGAGCCCGAGGACGCAGAGCTCGGTGAGACCCGGGACAGGGAGCGCCCCGCTCAGCCCCAGGACCCCCGGCCATGGGCTCCCTGACAAAGGGCTCCCCGTTTCCCCACCCTTGGAGCGCTTCGGGCAGCCCCCGGGTGCAGGGTGCTCCTGCCCTGCTCCGCACCAGCTCACCAGGTGACCTCTGCCCGCCAGGGACCACCCGGCTGCCCAGCCCAGCGGCGTCCGAGCGCTGCCCCCAGCCCCGCTGCCGCAAGGGAAGCTCCTGCCGACTCACGTTGAGGGCGGAGGAGATGGAGAGCCCCACAATGCCRCCCTCCAACGTGCCCTTGGAGATGACGGCCAGAAGCGCCGAGAAGAACACCACGAGGCTCCCGACGAACTCCAGGCGCACGGCCAGCCACCTGCGGCGGGCAGCGGTGAGAGGCGGCCGCCCGGCCCCGCGCACGACGCCCGTGTCACCCTCCCGGGCGTCCCCCCGGCGCGCGCGGTGCACCAGCACCCCCGGCTGCCCGCCCAGAGCTGCCGCCGGCGCCAGCACCTGCAGAGCAGCTTTGTGACCAGCCCTGCAGGCGGTTTCCTTTTATCTGTCAAGCCTGTGTCAAAACCGGCCTGTGTTTCTCCCTCAAYGATCTCCTGTCCCAGGAGGGTCATCCGTCCCCATCTTTCCTGATCAAGTGGCCTTGCAGCACCCGTCCTGATCAACAGCCACGCTCTTGGGTTCCCGTTAATTCCCCCCTCGCTACCCCCCAGCTGAACCAGCTCCACGCTGCTGCTGTGTCCAGGCCTGCTCCTATCCTCTCTCCATGTCTTTTTCTGTATCTCTTCTATATGTCACCCTAAACATTCCATACATCCAGTGCTCCCATTCCACACTTGGTTGGTCTTCTGGTTAGTCCCTGTGTCTCACATGTAACCCCCTATGCTGGTAACACCATGTGTCAGAGGAACTCAAAGTGGTTCAAACCTCACGAACACGAAGCCTCCACCCCGTGCTCCGCCGAGCGCACACTCCGCCAGCACCGGCTTTGCCAAGGCATAAGGAACAAGCTCACCTGTTGGAGACTATCCAGGAATAAACACTCTTCTGGTTGGTGTCCACCGTGTTCTCGTTGTGCTGCAGGAACCGCTCCTGGTGTCCGTACGCCCGGATCACAGACAGCCCTGACACCGTCTCACCAAAGTGGGAGTAGATAGGAGACCGAGTGACCGAGTCCAGACGCCGCAGCTGGCGTGATGTGGAGACGTAGAAGCGCTGGAGCAGGGAGAGAGTTCTGTTACCTACACGAAGCTCATCAGGCACAAAGATAACGGCCAGGAGCCTCCTGCAGTTACTCACCAGCACAAAATAGTAGAAGATGCCTAGAGGAATGATAACAAGGGCAAAGAATGGAGTGGCCAAGGAGATCATGAGCAGTGTGCTGATGATGGCCATCAGACAGGACAGCCAGCTGCGGAAGGACATGGGGATGGTCTCATCTACGGTGAAGATGTCCTGGAGCGTGCAACGAAGCAGTCAGTGACACTAGACATGCATGCACACATGGTTTCTACACACCCACAAGGTAACGTGATGTCAGACACTTGCAAAAACACATAATGACACTGAATTGATATTTGGGGCCACAGAGGCCTAACTCGGGAGCAAATGAACAAATAGAGAAGATCTAAACAAYATGGCTTGCTGGTACACGCCTGCTTTGGGAAGTACATCTCTGCCTTGTCCCAGGATTCAGGACAGGCAAGGCAGAGAGCAGGGTGGGGTGACCATGCAAATGTACCCAGGTCTCCGGCAGGCCCCCCTTTTGCAGCCTCTCAGCCTGGCTCCCTCCATGGGACTTGGGCCACGGGCTCCTGCTCATCTTGGTGGCTCTCCTACCTTGGCAAACCTATTTACGATACGGCCAGTTGGGGTCGTGTCGAAGAAGCTCATGGGCACGTGCAGGATGTTGCTGAGCAGCTTCTGGTGCATAACCCGGGAGGCCTGCACGGACCCGTGGGCACACAGGATGGTTGCTATGAACAGGAAGAGAGCTGCAATGAAAGCACCAAGCGGTCAGCAGCAGCTCACACGGGACGCTGCCCCCTTTGCCTCCCAGGACACATGAAGCAGCTCTCAGTTTGAAGCTCCACAGGCAGCACTGTGTCATCCTTGGGAGGTCCCGCATCMCACTGCATGGGAAGGTTAACCCTTCTGGAAAGGCTTGGGCCCTGGCATCATCTCCATGCTGGATAAGGACAGTGACCTTCAACCTAAGGGGGCAACACAGTCTTCTTGGGGCTCTTTACACTGGGTCATGCTGATGTCCATCCCCAGTCCAGCCAGAAGTGGGGGACGGCTCCAGCGGGCAGACACGGTGCTGGACACTGGGCTCCTCGCTGCGCTGCTGCCYGTATCCGTCACAAGGCCTTGCAAGCCCTTTCCCTGCTGGAGCACGAAGCATCCCCGGGGTCCCCACACTCACCTTGTGCTACCCCTAGTGCCCCAAAGACACCGATCCGCAGGTCTCGCTGCCCTGGAGGGTAGGTCTGGTTCAAGTAGAGCTGTGCGTCATCAGTCCAGGCGCTGAGCCACAGGTTGCTCCCCACATAGGCGACGTATTCTGCGAGGTAGCTCACGGCAACCCAGAAGGAAAACCCCCAGCCGACGGCACGCAGGTATCGCACGTACATGGAGAACTTCACCTGTGGAGCAGTCCAGCCGTCACCAGCAGCCGGCAAGCCGCAYGTCCCCTCCACGTCCTCCCTCCCGCACGGTGCCAAGCAACACRTCCACCCAGCCAGGGGTCCTGCAGCACTCGGTCCCTTCTGTCCTTCCCACCTTGCCAGTTTCCACGGTCTCTTTCTCAATCAGCTGCTGGCCCTTCAGCTTCTTGGGGGGCTCCTTCTGGGCCTGCCGGAAGGACCTGGTGCTCCTTTTGCTGAGGCTGCAGGGAACGCGATGGTTGCCGTTAGCTGCAGAATGCCGGATGGCTCCCCTCTCCTGGAAGTCTGTCCCCGTGCTACACCAGCAAACCAGYGCCAGAGCCTTTGGGAATGTCCTGGCCCAGGAGGCTTTGGAGGAGCTGTGGAAGCTGCAGCCCTTCCCAGACGCACAGTCCCCAGCCCAGCCTGCAGACCCAGCCCCGCGCTGGGAGGGTCAGGCAGCGCTGCAGGGTGAGGCTGCAGGCGGAAGGCCCAGCCCAGCTCACGCTCAGCACGGGGGCTCCCGGCCCCTTCTCTTCAGGAATCCCCCAGGGGAGCCCTCGGGGACCCCTGCGCCCCATGGAGCAACACGAGAGCCTGGGGAGAGCCCTGAGGGCCCCACCTGCGACTGAGCTCCCTCCGCTGGATGCTGGCCTCTCGCTTCAGTGTCATGGTCACCACATCCTCGGGTCCGTCCTCCAAGCAGGGCTCAATGTCTTCATCATTCTGCTCTTCATCTCCAACTAGTGCAACATCTACAGGTGCAGAGGAGATGGAGGGCAGAGTCAGGCACTGCGGAGAGCAGGTTCCATATAGGACACCTCTCTGCTGCGCTCGTGTCCCCCTCCTCTAGCCCTGCACCCGGGCTCAGTCTGTGCCCTCCCACCAGAATGACGGCAGTGATCCCGATGCCCCAGGATGAGATGGACTGGGGTGCTGGGCTAGAGGGAGGATGGGCAAGGGGTGCAGGGCTGAAGTCCTGCACAGAGGCAGACACTGCTGCTTATTCATCCCAAGGGCACTGGTGGAACATCGCGGAGATCTGTGCTGGTTTGGCAAGTGCCAGGTTTGGTAGGTCACGTCACCCCAGTTCAGGAGCACACAGAGGTTAAGCACCTCTGAGCAGATGGGAAACGGGTCCTGCAGGGACACTGCAACGACCAGGTGCCAGCACCACGAAGGTGCAAAGCCTTCTGCTAGGGAAGATTATGGGAGCCATAAACGTAACTGGATTTAAAGGGGACTTGAAGAATCAGACAGCTCCTTTGGTAGCTGTTCAGTGCAATGCCAGTACCTGCAGCCTTTTCCTCTGGAGTATCATTYTCCTGGGCAGCATAGGAGTTCAGGAACTGGGCAAATGCCCCCTTGTTGGCAAGCAGGGTGCTGTAGGAGCCGTGCTCAGACACTGCTCCTGCCACCAGGACCACAATGCTATCAACGTGCGGCAGGAAACTGACCCCGTGTGTCACCAAGATGCGTGTCTGCAACAGAGCGGCACTGCGGTCGCAGAGCAGCGAGCACCAGAGCAGCCYGCCCCCAGGCCCCCCGAGCCTGCAGGCTCCCCCTCCTCCACCTGCAGACCCCTCAGTTTAACACTGCCAGCTCTGGCACCCATAGGACCCCTTCCACTTATTTCCATCCCTCCGGAGACCCACGCGGACTCTTCCTGCTGCAGCCCCACGTGAAGGTGTGCAGGACCCCGCTCCGTCCCTGCCTCTCCTACGTGGCCAGCAGGATGCCAGGCGCTCCTCGYGCGGTCCGTCCCGGGGCGGAGGAGCACTCACCTTCTTTTGCAGCAGCCCCTTYGGCCCCAGCACGTGTTCGAAGAGGTACTTGGCAACGTGCGCATCCACGGCCGAGAGGGGGTCGTCCAGCAGGTACACGTCCGCGTTGCTGTACACCGCCCGCGCCAGGCTCACCCGCTGCTTCTGACCCCCGCTCAGGTTAATGCCCTGAAAGGGAGGGGATCTCTGCGGCCCCCGCCCGGCACCGCGCGACGGCCCCTTCCTCCGCTCCGTGCCCGGAAAGGTCTTGTCAACAGGCGCCTTGGCAGCCCTCCCAAGCACACCTTGGTTATCTTATCTCCCTGCTGGCCCCTGAGTGGTGCCTGCCCCTTCTCCCAGGATTTGGACATCCGCTTCTCCCTTCCCGTGCTCTGCATTCGCTTATCCCCTCACCCCGCAGTGCCAGAGGCAATACCTTCTCCCCAATCTCTGTCTGGTCGCCTGCAGGCAGCAGCTCCAGGTCGGGAAGGAGGGCGCAGGCCTTGAGGACCTGTTGGTACTTGGCTTCATCCAGCTCTGACCCGAAAAGGATGTTGTCTTTCAGTGTGGCGTTTTGGATCCAGGCCTGCTGGGGGACGTAGGCCAGGGAGCCCTGCAGGGGGATTTGGGAAGAGCTGCATTGCTGGAGCACCAGCCTGGACACTGCCACCTCCCGCAGCCCTCATGCCCCTGCACGGGATCCGTGTGGTCCCGAGCCGAGAGGTGGCAGAGGCAGACGGAGCGGGCTCGCCGTCCCGGGCGGTCCTGCCCTCTCCTCTCCCTGCTGAGCTCCCACCGGCTCCTCTCACCTGGACGTTGATGTGCCCCTTGATATGCTCCATCTCTCCCAGCATGGCTGACACCAAGGAAGATTTGCCTGAGCCCACGGCCCCGACCACGGCCACCAGGCTCCCAGGYGTGACATCCAGGGTGACACTGCAAAGACACGAGGGCCAAGTGAGCGGCRCTAGCAGCCGTGGGCTCCAGCACTGCCCACACAGGACCAGCACAAAGCAGGCAGGGCCTCTCCGAGGGCTCCCGGGCAGCACCCTGAAGAGCCACGTGCCGTCCTCCCCGGGGACACAGCGGGGACCAGGACTCCCTCTGCACGCACATGTGGCCCCAGTGGCGCAGAGCACTCACTCTCTGATCACGGCGTTGCCGTCCTGCTCCCAGGCAAACGTCGCGTCTGAGAAGCGCACCGCGCTGCCTGCCGAGAGAGCCGCACGTCGGGGCTCGGCGGGCACCCCGACAGCGCGCCTTGAGTGCGGCGGGCACCCCGACAGCACGCGCCGAGTCCCTCCGGGTCCGAGCCCTCCGGGTCCGCCCCGCCCGGCCTCACAGCCCCACCTTGGACAGTGCCACCCCCACGGCCGCGCTGCCCCCGCCGGCTGGCACTGCCCCATGCAGACAGCGGGACGGGCTGAGGCTCTTGTGCGCCCCCGGGGACCGACCTGGGCCCTCACCTACCTGCAATGTGCTCGTGGTGGATGGCGGAGGTGTCCAGGTCTTCTCCGCCCAGGTACCGCTCCAGCCGCACAGTTGACACGTTGGTCTGCAGGAGCAGGGAGAGGGGCACGTGGGCACGGAGCAGAGCTGAGTGCTCTGGCAGGAGCCCCGTGAGCAGAGCGCGCCACTGCAGCTCGAGCAGAGCCCTCGCCCAAGCACCAGCCCCAAGACCTGAGCCCCAAGCCCGTGCTGCAGTCGTGAGACCTGTCACATCCATTTGTCAATGGAGCTTTATGTATCAAGGCTCGGTGTCCAAGCCTCGCGCCCGTCATATATCTGAGCCCTAAGCACCATGTGCTGGTTTGGGTAGGGGTATCCTAAGACCCTCTCCACCACCCCCTGCCCTACACGGGGGCTTACCTGCACCAAGGAAGAGATGACCATGGGCAGCATCGCCATGGGGAAGCGTAGCACGTTGAAGAGGGAGATGGAAGTGAAGGCCTTCTGTGCATCCAGGATGTTATTCTCATCCACTAGTACGTAGACAGCAAAGCTGGCCAGGGAGACCTGGGACAAACATGACCAGAGAAGCTGCCATTGCGCTTGCTGCGTGCAGCCCAGCCCCTGGAATGCCCTCAGGCCTCTGCGTGCTCTCCTTTGGGGTGCCTCTCTGTGGGCCCTGTGGGGACCTTTCTTTTCTGTTGCTGTCCCAACAGCCGCCAGGACCCATCTCTGCACGCTGGGCACCTGCCTTCTGTGCCTGCTCTCCCCATTGCAGCACTCCAGCTGAGCTCTCCAGCCTTTCCCAACCCCTGGATACCGCCCTATTCCAGCTCCAATGAAGGCGCAGGATAGCACCCCCCCAGACTGTCRGCACTCACCAGGAAGGGGGCACAGGTGAAGAAGAAGATGGATATTGACTGCAGATAAGAAAAATTCAGCAAGTACTTGAGCTCACGTCCCCGGATCTCCTTGATTCGATTCTCAAATGAGGGCTCCCAGGCAAAAAGCTTGAGGATCTGTGGAATAACCAGGATGAGCAGATGCTGGCCTCACAGGAACACCCGTCTCCACACTCGGCTCACTAGGTCCCAGCATCTTCAGCACTTCCTCCTGGCTTGCTCGGAAGACTCTTTTCCTGCGGCATTTCTCCTGGCCCACAGCTCAGGACACTTTCCCATGGCATTCCCACTCCATCATCCTCACCACATCACTGAGAACCCCCAGCCATCACACTCCTCATCGTGGCTCTCCAGGAAATCCCCAGGAAACCCTCTCCATAGCTCCCAAAGCTTGGTCCAGCTATCCTCCCCAGTTAACCTTTTGCAAGATGAGGATGCTAAGGGAACTGCAGGAATTGAGATTTGGCTACCCCAGAGACAGTATTCCCAAGCTAGACTACAATTAAGTTGCTGCAGGTTAGGAAAGAGCATTACCTCCAGGCACAACGTGTAAGAGGGGTGCCCCTGGAAAGGCACCCCACTGCTCACCTTGATTCCATTGAGGATTTCATTCATTATTTTCATGCGTTCATCCTTGTTCTTCATGTTCTTCACCTGCAAACAGCAAAGCCAGAGGTCATGGCTATGTTAAATCTGACAACAGCTCAGCCTGCCCATGGAAATACATCCAGGCTGCAGGAGGGAAGGAAGAAGTGGACTCCAAAACCCAAAGGAGACATCTCACAAATCTGGACTTTGGCTCCCTGTAGCTCTGCTGTCAGGTAAAAACTACGTTTTATTGTTGATAATATCTTGCTTTCAAGCCTGAAGGCTCTACTCGGCCCCATCCAAGTTCATCTGGTAGAATAGGCCTCCTGCGTCCTGCTTACCTCACCCACCCATTGGCACCACTTAGGTCGGACCCTCCTAGCTGGAAGAGTGTAACAGGGAAGGGACTGGGAAAACAGGCTGGGGGAAAAGTAATGGTGAAGCAGGAAGGATCTTGCACCCACCACTGACCTGGATGCCTTTGGCCTTGGTGACCAGAAACCCATTTATAGGGATGAGCAGCAGCATGACTCCAATGCCAGCAAGAACAGAAGGGCCCAGCTCCATCCACAGGAAAATGACAGAGAGGACAATTTGTAGGGGGCAAGACCAGAGCTGGTGAAGGAAGTTGGCCATGTCCATGAACCTCTGGGCATCAGCGGACATCAAATTCACAGTCTCTCCCACTGTGGACTCTTTGCGAGTGGCGCTGGATAAAGTGAGTGCCTGGAAAGAGAGCGGGCAGAGTCACTGCAAGCCTGTCTGGAACAGCCTGGGAGCCAACACCACGGCATGGAGCAGGCCAGGTTGGAACTGCTCCTGGATTCCTCCCTATGAACCACGTGTGACCTATCACTGCCTGCATGCCAGGATCACTGGGAGCAAAAAAACCACATTCCTGTGCAGGAGTCTCTGGAATTGTTATCCTGAATCTTGCACTGGTGTGAAGAGAAACCTTCCCGGCCCCTGGAAGCCAACAGACAAGAGCACAGCTGCAGCACCCAGATCCTGGGCAGAACTAGCACCCATGGTGTCCCCAGCACTTGGCAGGCATCCCAAGTTGGACTCTCTACATGGCTTTCTGGGCACTAAGGGGTGCCTAGAAGCCCTAACTGGGCTTAGAGCCCGGTTGTCCCGGGTTGACAGGGCAGGCGGAGCGTGCTGGTGTCCCCAGCCCGGCTGGCAGGGAGCAGAGAGGGTGCTCTACCAACCTTCTTGTAGATGGCAGCCATGAGAGTGGCCCGCACAGATACCCCAAGCTGGAAGCACAAGTGGAAGTGCTGCTGCAGGCAGATAGACTGAACCAGCGCGGCCAGGAAGAGCACGATGCTGTACAGGTAGCCTTGCCAGGCGAACGCATTCGGGTCTGACACAAAGCTGATCAGCAGCCTGGGGGCAGAGCGACCCGTGAGACACTCACCCTCCTAAAACAGACCCAAGCAGGATGCTCCAGACCGACGGAGAGAGGCTCCTCACAGAGGCAGCTACAGAGCCCCCCCTCAAACAGCTGGCTCCGTGCTCAGGGTTGCCCCTATGCCCCATCCAAGGGAGACTGCGTTTCATGTAAGATGATTCACAGGCACCTTTGCAGCTCTGGAAAACACACCAGGCAGTGCCTGCTGGGCAGGACTGAACTGGCACATGGATGGGCCCAGCAGGAGCCAGAGCCCCCCCTGGGAAGGGAGCACAACTGCCTGAAGATGGATGTCGGGAGCAGGGAACAGCTCTGTGTCCTTGGTGGCTGGGAATGAGCTCGGATCTGTTCGTTAAACTGCAATCCAAGAAGTTCTCGCAGCTTTGGCGGGGTGGGGGGTGGGAAGTAGTGGGGCTGGGGGCTGCATGGACAGTGGTGGGGTTGGGTGGCAGGCCAGGATAGCGCATAGGCAGGGCGGCAGAGCAAGGACTCACTTGAGCAGCTGGGGGCTGACAAACACTAGTATATCATGCACCAGCTTGAAAGCCACCGACAGCACGAGGTTTTGCCAGAAGGTTTTAAACAGGGTTTTCAGCAGCCAGCCTTTAGGGAAATCCTTGTCAGAGCCAGRGTCTCCTTTGGCCTTCTTCTTCTTTCTCTTTGTCTGCTTCTCCTCCTGGAGGGAAACCCACATGTAAGTATATGAGGTGACATTGCACAGGCTTCTCCTACCTAAAGGACGTTTCATGGGCTATTCCCACAGTCCCCAAGTCAGGCATCCTGAATGAGGCCTCTGTTCATGTTCCCTCTCACTGGTCACATGCCAAACACCCTGAACACCAGCACCCATTTCCTTGGTTCAGATGCCCCAGAGACAATTGATGCAATCCCAAGACCAGCCTGACCCCACAGGACTCAAGTCAGGAACTGCAGAAGGATCTGCAGCTGGGGCCTGATGAAAGGTGTCTGTCGCTCAGGCCTCCTGGTTGGGAGGTATCTGGGGAAGGTACAGGGATAAGGGAGTTTCTTGTACTGCAGATTTGAGGCTAGTTCCTGGCCTTCTGTAGGGCAGAAGGACTGAGACTTTTTTGGTTCTCCAAAACAAACGGATCTGCTCAAGACAGAGGAGACCATGTCATGGTTCCCCCACCCTTGTCCATGCCCTGCAGAACCCAAGTGGGGATAACTCAGCTGTGGGGGCTCCAGGGGGATGAGGTGACCCTATTCTGTACGGTTGGTCCTAGTTCTTTGAGTGTAGCACAAGGCCAGAAGGAGGAAGGGATTTACCAGCACCAAGACGTCCTGGCTCTGGGCCTTGTTCATGTTGTTCCCAAGGCCTGAGTCACCTTCCCGGAGCCTCTTCTTGCGTTTCCTTTTCTCCATTTCTGCTTGGGCCTTTTTTAGCAAGCTCTTCATATTCTTCTCCATCGTGACAGAAATATTCTTTGTCTTGTCTTTTTCTTTCAACTCCCAGAGATCTTCCATCTCCAAGGGCTTGCGATAGCCCTTAATAACCATGCTGTGGGGCACAGAAACCCGTCCTCAGCAAGGTCCGCACAGGGTTCCCGAGGGGCAGCCCTTAGAGCAAACGCTTCACACCCGGCCTGGCCCTCGTGGAGGGGAGGGCACGCACCCCGCTCTGCGCCCGCACACCCGGCACGGCAGCTCCACCGCCGCTCCCCAGCAGCTCCAGCACCTCTCTGCCGTGCGAAACGGGAGCGAGAGGTCGCTGCTGCCCGCAAGCCCGGCCCCGTGCGCCCGGCCCCGTGCGCCCGGCGTGCCGCGGCGGGAGGGCTCTGGCTGCGCCAGGACAGCGCGGGCAGCACGCGGCCCCAGCCCGCAGCCCCAGCCCGCCCTGCTCACCTGGTGTACCAGCCGAAGGTGATGGAGCTCAGGAAGGAGGACGTCACCTCCGGGTTCTAGGACACAAAGCAAAGGAAGTGGGACAGTAGGTGCCCTGGGTAGCTTGCTGTGATGGCAACAGTTGACTGGGCACCCCAGCCATGAGGAAACCTCCGAGGCTTCAAACTGTGCCATCTGCAACCCCAGGGAGCCCCATCCCAGAGCCAGAAAGACTCCGTTTGGACACATGAGCGGGACGCTCCAAGCTGCAGACGCTGGGTTTCACGCTGCACCCTGCTGAGGGCCCCAGAGCTGCCCTCATTCAGGGCTGAAGAGGAGTTCCTGCTGGGACCCCCCCTGGGCTAAGCCAACCTGGAGCACCTCCACCATATCCCGGGCAAAGCCAGCCGGGATGAAGTATTCCGAGCCCCTTATCTGATCCTGCATGGTCCTCGCACCTTTTTGCAGATTTCCTTTGCTTCTGGAGCGACGTCTGAGAAGCCCGATACAAGGAAAAGTAGCAGCTGAAGCCCATAGGAGATGTAGAAAAGGGCAAATCGGGGCACATCGGAGATCGGGGCCTGCAGGAATGGGGAGACCAGCATCATTAATGGGGCCTCTTCCAAGGCCACCTGGCCCTGAGAGCTGRAACATCCCCAGGACAGTGCAACCCCACACATGCATTCTGGTTCAGCACCTCTTCAGCCATCCCTTCCTGCGTCCCCTGGCCTTCACACACAAGTCCATAAAGGGAGAAATGGCTCACAAAGAGTTTATACCTCCCAAAGGAAGAGGGAAAAAAAAAAAAAGAAGAATTTTAAGTCCCTGTGGTGGCTAAGACCTTGGTCCTTCACCGGGGGCTGCTTAAGAGATGAAGTCAGAGGGGATTTTCTTTGGGAACAGATCAAAACCACGGGAAGGTGCCCAGTTTCCTGCCAAGCCCAACCTGCAGTGCTTTCCGGATGAGTGACTGGAATGGGAATATCCCACAGAGCAGGGACAGGATCCAGAAGATGAAAAGTATTCCAGAGTCTCTGCGCACGCAGAAGCGTCGTGCATCATGGATCAGCAGGACTAGGAGCTGGTGGGAGAAAAATCCAGTGAGAAGAGACAGCGCTGAGAGGACATCCAGGCAGGACAGCAGGACTGGCCCGAGCTCTAACCATTCGTCAGGGTCACGTACCCTGGGACATCAGCACATGTGATTCTCTTGGATTCACTTGCCTGAACAACAAGCTCCTCGTTCCTGAATTCCCTGCCAAGTCTACACAAGATTCGGAGTCAATTACACAGGGCAAAGGTTTATTTCAGGAAGACACAYGGCTGGGCTCCTTATGTGAAAGGCAAAGCCTAAAGGCCCCTCGGCATTTCGGCAACAAGGCATTTCTTGTCAGTCGTGCTCACCTGGGCCTGTCACCCTGCCCAGTGGAGCAGGCCAAAGGCATCACCCCAGACCTCGATATTGCCCCCAGGCCAGGCAGCGCACCCTGCCCGGAGCTGATGCTCGCGCTGCGCTCTCAGTCCTGCAAAGACTGCCGTGCRTTCCTCCCCAGAGCAGCCTGCCCGCTAGTCCTGCTGCTGAGCGTAACGCCGCTGTCTGGGGTTGCCCCAGCTCCTCCCGCTCCCTTTAGACATATCCTCGCACTGGGCAGCTCGTCTACCACGCTGCCCACAGCAGCGCCAGCATTCCCAACGGCCCATCCCGCCTGGGCAGCCYGGCTCTGGGCCCTTCCTCCAAACGAGGCTGCTGAAGCTCAGCAGTGCCCAACGTGCTGCTTGGCCCCACACGCTGTCCCTGTGCGACAGGGCATTTTYCCAGGTGATCCCTTACCCAGGTGGCAATGTACAGGCTGGGGTTTGTGTACCGGACAGGCAGCGGATGCTCCTGCCTGGCTTCCTCCGCAAACGCCAGCGCCAGCTCCGCCACTGCCGTCAGCAGGAGCAGCACGGACAGCACCTGTGTGGGGAGGAGGCGCCGTGAGGAGAGCCAGCCCCGCAGGGRAGCGCCGGGAGAGAACACGGCCGGGGCAGCGGCGCCCAGCCCCGCGGACCGTCCCCCGCTCTGCCACCCTCCCCGGCCTGGGAAAGCTCTCCAGTGCCCCCGCAGCGCTTCCGCACAGGCACCGCAGCGTGCCGAGCTCGGAACCGCCAGCCCCTTAGAGGCCGCCAGGCGAGAGGCCCCCGCACACRCCTGAGTCCACCCTCCAAGGGCATCCCCCACCCACCCGGCACAGAGCCCGCTCTTCCCGACCTCCCTCGACCTTAGGCACCCGATGGTGCCCATCTCGTTGCTCCGTCTCTCCAGCACCGCTCATCTCTCCACCTGCAGCGATCCCCAGCTCTCTGCGCTCCCCGTTCCCGGCCCAGCCTGCCCTCCGCTCTCCCCCAGCCCCGCTCCACCTGCTTGCTGATGTACAGCTTGGTCACGGACGATTTCTTGGTTTGGGGTTTGCACATGGGCCGGAGCTGCCAGGGACCGAAGATCCAGAAGAAGCCGAGGGGGACCCAGACCAGCACGGTCTGCTGGAAGCAGACRGGCAGGTCGGCGTCTGCATGAGCGAGGAATGAGGCGTTCTGGGGGAAACGAGGACCGGCAGCCAAGTCATTCAAGAGTGCCCGACCGTCACCAGGCTCCCGGATTGAGAACCAGCGCTCCTGAGGATCTTTCTCTCTTTTATTTCCAACCCTGCTGCATCCCCCTCCTCAACACCCACMTTCCTGGTCCCAGCTGAGCATTTCAGCCCCAAGCAAAGGCCCCTCTCGATCCATCTTCACCCATCCACCCTCTCCCAGGGGCCAAGACAGCTCCAAAGCTGCAGTAGCTGGGCTCTCCTTCGAGGCCTTTAGAGGGTCCCTGCCTTTGTATCCAGGCTAAGGCGGGACAAGGCCAGCTTGGAGAACTCTCATTTGGATCATTGTAACACGGCTCCCACCCGGGCTGCCCGTGAAGGAACAGCACTCAGTGCCGGGTACACCTTGGCACGAAGAGCAGGACCTGTGCCCAGTACTGGCTCTCGCATCCACCGGCTAAGCAAGCTCATTCCCTGAGCCATGGGGTTGGATGGTCTCCCGCTTGACCAAGTGTCCTGCCCCGAGGATGGGCGATGAGGAGTAACGCAGCCACTCACCCAAAAGACGGAGCCGCAGAACTTCTCCAGGGCTGTGGACATGGCTCCGGAGAGCAGAGACACCAGCTCCCTCCCCTCGCTCTGCCTGCGTGTGACGTTCCTAGGTGGACGTTTGGGATAAAAGTCCCCACACACCCACTGCTGAGATTGCAGTAAGGTCCCTGATGACAGGCAGTTAATTGTTAACTTAGGGCTATTGTACAACACCGCGGACCACAGCAGTGACCAAGCAAATTTGGAAGGCTACAAAGGCCCTAGAGAAGGGGGAATAGGAAGGTCCCAAGGGGTTCCGAGAGCGAGATGCCAAGGGAGATGCAAGACAGCTGCTGCCACRCAATCATTGCGAGACACAACAGCCATGGCTCACAAGTCACAGCCTTCGCCATCCGAGACAAGTTTGTGCTGGTCCACAAAAGACCATCTACTTTGGGACAACAGCGTGTTCCTCACGGACAGGGCTGCCAGTTACTGCCACAAAGCCGAGACCGCCGGGCACCAGGAGGCCAGTGACTCGTGCCCCGCTCCCCGGCGCGGGCGGCCTGGCACCAGCAGAGCTCGGCACGAGGGCCCTGCTGGATCACGCAGTCGGCTTCACGCTGCCGGGGTCTTGCTGAGGCAAAAGCAGCTCCTTTCTCCAGCTTCTGCTCACCCGCAGAGCCTCGAGGTCTTCCTGTCTCTCCCCGTTGCTGTCTCCTTCTGGCCCCCTTCGCCTCGTCTCCGTGTTCACAGGGCTCCAAGCTGCAGTCGGAGACTCTGCAGCTTCACTGCGAGGGAAGTCCTCGGTTTGGCAGAGACGGAGGAGCTTGGCCAGGGAGGACGTGTCCCTGAACCGCCCCTGAAGCCTGGGGGGCAGAGGGAAGGCAGGGGGGCTGCTGCCATGGAGGGCTGKCCCAGTTGGCTGTCTCAGAGGCCCAGTTTGCTGCCTCCCGTCACCGCCTGCGCCCCTGCACCAGGGGTGCTGCCAGGTTCTGCTGTCTCACCACTAGCATTGATAGCATGGAGCTCAGAAGTCAAGGATGACTAAATGATTAATTGCGCAGGAACRATCCCCCGGCTATCAATAGCAGAGGAAGGTGCAAAGTCCAGAGACGTGATAATGCCGAAAGCTCATCGGTTAATAATTATCAGCTCGACTGATTAAATCTACTTGTATTTTTGTAAACAAAGCTGCCCTAGGTCCTGGGCCCTCCAGGTCAGAGCCAAGACACTGCTGATGAGATCAGCAATCTGGATTACTAGGCAAGAAACAAATGAATGAAGCTGGCTCTCCCTGACTCCCTCTCCATAACTCTCCCGACTGGGAGTCGGGACCACRGCCACATTCCCGCCTTCCCTTCACACTGCCTTCCATGGTCCATCCTGTCAGCCCAAGCCACAGCCTGACCTCTGGAATGGGACAGCTCTTCAGATCTAGCATTTGCCTGCACATCGCTGGTGAGAGCAAGCACATCCAGGTGTCCTTTCCCTCTGCCTTCGTGCCCGGGACACACTCCACCTAAACATCCATCCAGGCTCATTTCCAGATCCTTCCACAAAGGTTCTTTTCATACAAGAGCTATAAAACATTTATCAGGACCAAGCTAATCAGTATGGTGAGATCTCTTTTAATCAATAGCACACTCTTTCCTTATGCCMCCTTGTCTTATCCATCTCTAAACTGAAGCTTTCCAAAGCAGCCATTGCTTCTCGCCTATCTTTCTGAGGGTCTGGTCCAAGCTGGAAACTTCTACAATGCCAACTACAAATTACTTGAGCCTGGACTGTTCATCTTTGATTCAAGAGGAATTCTTTTCTCTACTTTTACTCTACTATAATTCCATTTATGTTATTTTTTAACTTTACATAAAAGGAAGGAACCCCAACTCTTTGTAAGTCTTCCAGCATCACTTTCATGTTCATTGATCAACCTCATGAGTCACAAAATGTCACAACATAAGCCCTGAACTCTCACATTAATTCACGTGAACCTGATTGACTTTAACCACCAATTAAATCACTTCCTCTTCTGAGTCTGAATACTGCTGTCTGCTCATTAATCAGGATTGAAACAAGCACCACCCTGAGCTGGCATTCCCCCAAGTCCCATGTTGAGAAGCATCATGTTTTGCTCTGATTATTATATAGCAATAATTTTGCAGCCCCTTTGTGCACGTTTCCACAGAGCTCCAGTCCCACCATAGCAGAAGGCTTACCCACTTTTAACACACATTCTGGATAATATCCTCTTTCATTTTCTGGGCAGCTTTGGAAGTTAAGATGCAGATTCCCACCATCCTTAGCCCTTATTCAATTCCAGCTAATACCTAGGATGTTCCTGAGGTGCATTCTGGGACACTGACATCTCCGATGGATCCACGTGAAAACATCAAGTATTCCCTGATCTGAAGAGCTGCAGTCTTCAGGTTGGTTGTAGGTTTTCAATTTCATTTAAGATGTCAAATGTTGCTGCTGCCTCATGAAGCATTATATTCTGCTGTACATTTCTCACAGACTTGCAGTACTGCCAGGGTGGGCTGACAAATCTGCCTTGCCTTTTTCTGCCTAAAAGTCTCTGCAACTCTTTCCCATCCTGGGGATTCTCTTCACCTTGTGGATCTTTAAGTAAAAGCAGGCTGCAAAATTAAAGGTGCTCTATCTCTTGATGGCCTTCATGGATCCTCATTCTTCTCATGGACTGCTCAGAAACTTTCATCAGGTATTTTGCAGGATGACTGAAAATGAGCCCAAGGCTCTGCTTCTGACTAGCAGCAGTAACCAACAGCCATGCTCCCCTGAGCACTGTCTGCAGCATGATCTGTGTTTCATATCACAAAATAAAGCTGGAAACTCCCTGCAGAAAAGTACCGTGTATCCCACAGAAATCTCCACGTCTCCATCCCACTCAAGCATGCACACCCACAGCCCCTGACGCCTCAAAACCAACTCACCTAGTCGGTCAGGTAGTTAGAAGCTCTGGTGTGTTAATCACCTCCACATATGAAGAGGAATATGAAGAGCTGACCACAGCAGCCAGTGTTTTCCAGCACTCTGGACACAAATGTTTTCTACTTGGGTGTAGCAGAAAGTCTGACTATTTGCGTGTCCCTTYGTCTGCCTCTTGCTTCTGCTCAGCTGCACTGAGGCTCTCCTGGGACCAGGGTTTGACTCATGTATTTAGCTCAATGCTTGTTTGCCACTACCTTGTTCTTGGGAAGTGTTTATCTTCCCTGTGCAAACTGTCCCTCGTCACACGGATGTGCCCACCAGGACTTCTCCATTCCCTGTATACATCTAGAAGGAACACCAGTGCTGTACTAGGCTACACAACACAGATCATGCAGTTCTACTTGCAAAAACAAAACAGAACAACCGCAGGAAAARGGAAGCAGCTGCTGCAGTGTTTATTTGACAATCACAGGCAGTGCTACACAATTCAGTCCTCCTACTTGCTCAGCAACCTTCTTCCCCAAATGCTGCTGTAACATCCAGGAATGAGTCCTTTGAATTAAAATGGCCAACATTAAGTCCTGAGGCCAGGGACTGGTCGATCAGGGGAAGCCAAGGGAAGAGATGTCAGGTTTCACCTCCAAGTTCACATCCTCTGCAGCCTGCGAACAAAAGCTACTGACCCATCCGTCCAGATAGCAGGGAAGACTCTGGAGTCTCAGTGCTCTTGTCCTGGCACGCTGCCTCYCGCTACAGAATGTTCTTTGCAATTGCGTTGAGGGTCCTCACTTTGGCCACATCTGCCACCTTTATGGAGTATTCAGGGGCGGAGAAGGACGCTCCCATGGCAACGTTTGGATTTCTGTCAGAAATAGGACTGATTACTATCCGAGGGAGACAAGCACAGTTAGATACACGAAGGAACAGCTACTGTCTCCCTACCCTCAGCAGAGGCCAGAGAACCCGCTGCTGCTACCTTAGACCAAAGACGAGGCAAAAATAAAAAGAAGAGGCAGTAATAGAGAGAGGAGTAATCCAGCACCAAGAAGCACCATCACGAACTGAAACCCATTCCCCACTGCTCACAGCAGGACATCCCATAGATCTCCCAAGCACCACACACCAGTGCTACAGGTGTGAGGCAGCACCACCACAACCTGTCTTACCAAGTGCCACACAAGTGCACTCATGAGCCCTGGGCAGCAGTATCGGAAGAAATGCCCCAGGGATCTGGTTCTGCACGGAGCTCGTGTGTCTGGATGGTGAGCACCACTGGATTTGTGCACTGCAGAACACAGAGCCAGGCATCATGATCCCAACCGCAGGAAGAGAGCGATCCACGCTCGGGAAGAGGTTGGGAATTTATGCCTCTTCTGCAAACTCAGTTCTGCTTAATCCAACTTCTCCACCACACAGTTCTGTCAGTAAAAATATCCCATTACCTGAACTTCATCCCTGAGTCCCGGACAGAGTGAGCGGAGCAGTGAAACTCAGAAGCACCGGAGCCTTCCAGAATCCTCTGCAGGTTGCGCTCCGTGATGCCACCACCTGGCAGGAAGAATTCCTGTTTATGCCACATGCAGCAGAAAAGGCAGTAGTCACATCCCTGGCATTACCTCTTGGATTTAACCCATAAAAGAAATCATAGTCCTTGGGACAATGGGGATACAGGCAACTGAGAAGAGCTGAGAGAAATTTTGGCTTCTCCCATAAATCTAGAACTGCCTCCAAAACCTCCAGGGAAGGGCAGGCACAGGGCTCTGCCCACCCCGGCCAACCGCCCTGCCTTTACTCACAGCGGGGCAGGAGCTCGGGAAGCCAGACCACACACTGGGCCTCAGGCTTAGGGTGGGAGGTAGGAGCCACAGCCTATTGGATCTGCTACATGTGACAAAAAAACCCCAACATACCTGGCACTACCACGATCCTGCCCTTTGCCTGAAAGGGTAAAGTAACATGTTAGTGACATCAGCAAATCACTGTCTCTATTTTACCATGCACACAGTCGTGACATAGCAAAAAAATAGTGCAGCACCTTCACCAAGCTCACAAATGTCACTATATCCATGATTCACTTGCTTTTTCTTTGCTGTTCATGTCAAAAAAAAAAGCAAAAAAAAATAACGCCATACAATCTAATCCCATTTCCTCCTACCTCTCTATTCCATCTGGCTATTTCCCAGGTGCATATGCTCTGTTTTCTCAACAGCAGCTGGGAGGCCACAGCAGGGACCTTGCTTTGCCCTTTCTGTTGACTCCCAACAGTGGCAGGTTCCCAGCCAAGCAAGTTCCTAAGCCCCACGGCCCCGAGGGGTAGCTCACATGGGTGCTGTCGTCCAAGCGGAAGGGCCAAAGTGGAGCCCAAGCTCCAGGCACCTCTGCCTTCCTCCTCCCAGGTTGTGGGCAGAGAGCCCAACTGCCTTTGCTGGAGACAGCTTCAGGGATTCACCCTGCACAGACGCTAGGGAAAAGGGATAACCCAAGGCAGGGAAGAAGGGCAGAAGCTCCTTGAGGAGTTTCCTTAGAAGAAGGAGAGCTTCTGCAAAGGAGCTGCCTCCAGGCATGCTCGGGAAGCAGCCAAGGTAGCCCAGAGCAGCACAGAGAACACTGACCTGTTCAGCAAGTCTCTTGATTAAGGACAGGCCTTCCAGCGCAGAGCTGTCGCAGCCGCTGGTCAGCACCCGCTCGAACCCCAGGGAAATCAGTGTCTCCAGTGCCACAAGCGGGTCATGCACCATGTCGAAGGCTGAAAGGCCAAGAGAACGTCTCAGAAACCACTCAGCTCGTCCTTCAAGCCCAGTTCAGGAGCCTGGGAAGCAGAGACAACAAGGGGCTCTCTCTCAGGCGGCCATCGCTGCCAGCCACAGCTCCCCACCGCGGCAGCAGGGCCACAGAGCTCAGCTCCCGGGACGCCCCACCCCTCCGGCCAACACAGGGCAGCGACAGCAGCGCCAGGCACGGAGCTGGGCCCTCACGGACCCTCCTCCATCCCGGGGGACAGCTCAGGCACAGCCTGCCCATGCAGGGCACGGACAGCTCAGCCTTTCCCACAGCCGGGGCAACCACCCGCTCCCCCACAACAGGGCCACACGGCCAGGGGACTCACCTCGATGGAAGGTGACAGGCAAGGGACGGCAAATGGCTGCAATGAACAAAGCACACGGTCAGCGAGGCAGCACCGAGGCTCTCGAGCTGGAGCTGGAAAGGGAGGGRAAATGAAAGAGGCCAAAAGCTTCCTGGGCCCTTCCTGGGGAGCTCAGGAGACTCCCAGGGCATGTTGAGAACATGACAACAGCTGGTCCCATCCATCTGGGCACTTTGGTGGGGAAAAGTCATTCAGCAGTTTGGATCCTTAATGAGCAGCACCTAGAACCCCCCTCCCCATAAACACATTGTCTGGACCACGCAGGACCCTCAGTCATCCAAAGATGACTTCTCTACAACAGAAAGGCATGAAATGCGTCTGCTCTAGCTAGGCAAGGGACTAGACCTGAGGTCTCTGAAATGGGGAATTTCCTTTTCCTGCTTTCTCACTGAATACATGAAAAGAAAAAAATTAAGATGAGAGGCCCACCGGGCCAAAGGCCAAAAGAGATGTTCTCCAGACATCCGCAAGAGGATCGGAAAGCAAAGGCAGCCTGGAGCAGCGCACCCAACAGTGAAACACGCTGGTGTCTCGAGCGCAGCTCACCTCAGCCTCGCTCCCCCTCAGACTCCGCTCTTACGGCCCCGGGCCGCGCGGCAGCCGGGGCTGCCAGGCTCGCTGCCTCCCCGACACGCGCAGCGGGGGTGGCAGGCGCCGTGCCGGGCAGCGGACGGGGGGCCGCCCGCGCGCGCGGCCTCACCGAGCAGCGCCGTGCAGAGCTCCGTGTCCACGCGGCCGTCCTCGGTGAGCGCGCCCAGCACGAGCCCGTCGGCGCCGTGCAGCTTGGCCAGCCGGATGTCGGCCTTCATCACCTCCACCTCGCGGTCCGAGTAGAGGAAGTCGCCGCCGCGGGGCCGGATCATCACGAACACGGGCACGCGCACGCACTGCTTCACCACCTGCAGCAGCCCTGCGGGACGGCGGAACGCGCCGCTCGGCACCGGCACGGGCACCAGCGGGGCACAGCCCAGCGGGGCACAGCCCGGCGGGGCACAGCCCGGCGGCGCGGCCGGGGCGCGGGCGGCGGCACTCACCCATGCTGGGGGTGGTGCCTCCCTCCACGAGGCCCGCGCACAGCTCGATCCTGCCGGCACCTGCGGGGAGCCGCCGTGAGCAGCGGCGGGACCCCCCGCCGCCCGCCCCCCGCCGGCCTTACCTCCGCGCTCCGCGTTCACGGCGGACTCCACGGAGTCCACGCACACCTCCATGAGAAAGCCATCGTCCATGCCTGCGGGG
>PTEX01000299.1:132658-148167 GCA_003342815.1 Eudromia elegans | reverse complement strand
CCCGGCACTGCCCGGCACCGCTCGCTGCCAGGCGGGGCAGCGGCGCGGCCGCCTCGCGACGGGACCGGCTGCCTGGACACCCCGGTCGCGGCCCCGGTCCCGCAGTCCCCGTGTCACCAGGCACTGGAGACCTCCCCACGGGCCCTGGAAATGACTTTATCACAATCACGTTCTTCCCCAGGAATCCCTTTTTWAAAAATTTATTTTTTATTTATTTTTCACACCTTCGGAAAGGACGCGTTGTCTTCATGGCTCGAGAAAGCTGAGCTCCCCTGCAGGATGGGCGCTCTGCACCCTCACCAGCTCCCTGTCACCCAGCGCCGCCGACCTTGGACACCCAGGCTCGGCTTTGCTCAGACTCATCTAATGCCCAGTTTTGTGAGAGGGCTTGCATGACAAATATCTGGGGTTGTTTATTTGTTTTGTTTTCATTTTCCAGGGTTGAACTGTGCGGTATGAATTTTCTTGCTCTCTCTGGCACTGGCTGATTTGCTCTTGCTTTGCAGTTTGGGAACATATGTCCCTCAAAAAGCATTGACCAGAAGGTGTATTTTTTTTTCTGGTGCTCAGTCCCAGACTATTCCATGTGCTGAGAAATGCTTTTTCCAAAGGTAGGGGCTTCATTTATTGGATTCAGGGTACTGGATACTAGTGGCTGTGTGTGGCGTCCAGTGATTGCACTTGATGGGAAGGGCAGCTTGAGAAGAGGGCAGGTCGTCCCAGAAAGGAAATCTTGTTAGCTTTGGACACCAAAGCGGAGGCTGCCCTTTATTAGTGCCCACTGGACCTGGGAAGCAGAGGTCGACCCCACKTGTTGAGCTCAGCAAGAACCAAATTGCAGCAGCAGGTAAAGGTCATCCCATGTCTGGGGCAACGCAGGGTAGGAAATGTCGGTGCCAAGGACCCCCTCCTGCCTGCTTTTCTTTGGCATCCCTTGTGCACAAAGGACATCCAGGCTTCACAAAGCCACCCTGCCGCCCGGCGCAGYCCCGGGCTGCGGACGTGCCGAGGGTAGCAAGACTCCTCTTCCTCTGGAGAAGCTTCTGTCATAAATCAGCGCTTGCTGCTCGTGTGAGGAGGTGCTCCGGTGTCCGGGCTGCTGCGGGAGGAGGGCGCCGCCGGCCCGGGAACACCGCCCTGCTCCCGCTCGCACTGCTCAAAGCCCGCGGCCCTTCCCCGGGCGCCTTTGCCTCCCGCTTCCGCGGCTRCCGTGGCTGCAGGTTTGTGTTCACRAGGTGRAGAACTAGGGCTGAAGTTCACTCTCGTGTGGAGGCCCAGCGCGACGCCCGATCCCTGCCCGCATCCCGAAGGGCTCGCGTGGAACGTGAGTGGAGCCTGGGCCTTGTGCTGGCGGCCTGCCCGGCGCTGGGTCCGGCTCGGAGCCCAGGCCTGCAGCTCTGGATCACGTGTGGGATCCTGCTGAAGTCAGCGGGTTCCCTCCTGCTCCTGCCGCAGCCAGCGGCCGCTTCACACGAGAGTGGCAGGGTCAGGCTCCATGCTTGCGTGTGCTGCACAAAGTGGAACAATTCAGATTAAACCAATTGAATTTTAACAGGTCTGGAAAGCGTTTTATTACATAATAAACACCGGGGATTAGCCATGTCAGAGGTTGCTGTGTGTATATACATACATATATATAGTGCATGGAGCAGTCCCTGGCTGCCCGTGGCGCTCGCTGCTCCTCCTGGCTTGGGACCTCCCGCTCCCGCTGTGGGGCTGGTGCTCCGATGATGGAGCGGTGCCAGGGCTGCAGCTGAAGCCCCACAGAGCAGCGCCACCCGCCACGTGTCCTGCGGACAGCGCGGATCCCAGCCCGAGCGACGGCTTTTCCAGAGAAATTCTCGCAGGGTGCTTGGGGGCTGTTTCCACACACGTCCCCTGGAGGCCCGCAAGCCTCACGCTCCAGGACGGGCTGCTTTGAAGAGCGAGCAGCCGCGCCGGGTCTGTGCGGGGTGGTGACGTGTCTCGTCTTGGACACGGAGCTGATAAGTTCCCCTTGTTTCAGGCATCCGCCTGGCAGCCAGTCCCCACTTCTCCAGCTGCTTCATGGAGATTGCCCCGGCTGTGAGCAAGCTCGCTCCCGCGTGGATGGGGTTACCGAAGCGGCACCCAGCCCTAAGGTTTCCGGCTCCTTTCCAGATAACCAACTCTAGCCAGGGTGCAGAAATCGCTTTCGGGCGCTCCCGCGAGCACGCGCRCGGCACCGTGCGTGGTGCTCACCCTGCTCAGCGGCGCTGCGGTGAGCTTGGGGCAAGAAGGAGGCAGCGCCTCGGCCAGCTCTTGCGCGCGGCCTGCGCGCTCCTGGTAAATGCCCTGTCCCCCGTCCTCCCTCAGTGCTCGGCACTGCGGCTCGTGCCGCTTTCTCCTGCTCGCGGACGGCCGTGGTACAGACGGAGCAGCCCCGAGGGCCGCGCGCAGCCGGGCAGGTGGCAGGGAGCTCTGCASGTCGCGCTCGGGAGGCTATCGGCGAGCTCGGCTAACGAGCGGCGCCTGTAATCACCCGGCAGCAGCAGCCAGTGCGTCCGATGAATCAGAGCTTTCTAACAACAGCCCCGGCCAGAAACATAAACTGTTTCTCTCTCTTGGAGTGGAGGCTCGAGAGAGGATTCCTAATGGTTCTGGTCCCTGCTGGCACTGCGCGAGGACTGTCCCGCACGGTGTCTCTCCGGGCACTGTGTGGGATCAGCGGCTCGCCACCACACCAAGGGGAAGGGGCCTGGGTTCTCCACCTCTTCGTCCTCCCTCCACCCGTCTTGCACGGCTCGGGAAGCGCATGGAGCAGGAGGGATCTGCCCTCCTGGGGCTTCGCCTTGGGCTCATGTCACCCGGAGGGCCCTGCCGCAGGGGCAGCGGAACCAGCTGCCCGCCGGCGCTTCCTCCGTGAGGCCTCGCTGCTGGAAAGGCCCGTGGGTGCCGGGGGCTCTGGGGAGGACAGGCTGGCCGGGGCTCACGATGGCCGCGTGGGCGGCCGAGGCGCTGTCACGCGCGGGACCCGCGCGCCCAACCCCGGCGGTGCGGGAGCGCCGGAGCTGCGTCCTTGTGCCGACCTTGTGCTGACCTTCCAGGAAGGTCCGCGAGGGCCGGGGAAGGCGCTCGCATTGTGCGGCCCCAGGGCTTCCAGGGAATTAGTCAGCGGGCTGGAATTGTGCTCTGCGCCTGCCGCCCCCCCGCCGCCGCGCCGCTCCCAGCGCCGGAGCCGGACCGGTCCAAGAGATATGTTGCCAGGGTGACAGCGAGGTGTGATGGATGGACAGAGAGTGGCTGCGGAGTGGCAGGGCCGCTGGTCACCAACCCAGCGCTGTGTTTATAAGAAGGAAGAGGCTGTTTCCTGGAGGGAACATAATGCAGCGCTAAAAACGGCAGGGGAAATACATCATGCGGGGAGCGCGCAGCGGCGGCAGGGAGAGGAGGGAGGGCGGCCGCGGAGCCGCGCCGGGGCGGCCTCCAGGTCAAGGTGCCTTTGACAGGGCCTTTTTTATAGGCCATTTGCGTGAGAGCTCGCTGCTGTTTCCCTGCAGCCCTGACAGCGGCCCGAGGCCTGGCCGGGGCTCGGGGAGGGTCTCCCTCCGCTGCCGCTTCCCGGCCCCTCGGCGCRGGAGCCGCTGGTTTATTTGGCAGATAAACAATGGCCGGTGACTGTTGCTCAGCCGTGGGGTGACAGTCACTGTGGGCTGGAGCGGCCCCTGTCCCACAGGACGTGTGGGGTGTGTGGGGAACCCTCTGGGTCACCTGGGTGCAGAGCCGGGCAGCTGCCGGGCGCCTCCGCCGGGCGGGTGTCCGAGAGCCATGGGAGCCCCGGGGCTTCCGACCACACAATCCAGCGAACGAGCCAAGACGGGAGCGCCGCGAAGGAGAGAGGGGAAGAAAGAGAGAGGGGAAGAAAGAGAGAGGGGAAGAAAGAGAGAGGGGAAGAAAGAGAGAGGGGAAGAAAGAGAGAGGGGAAGGCGCTGCCCCGTCCTGCCGCGCCATGCTCCGTTCCTCTCCTGCCGACGCGAATCCTTTCTGTTTGGCCTGAGCAGCTGTAGATGTTCGGAGAATCTCCTTTCCCCTTCTCCTCTCTACTCCGATTGCCCTGTGGTCGCTGCGTGACTGACGCTGCGCTTAGCGTGTCCGTTCGTTCTTTTCTTTCCTCTCCCCTAAAGTTGCAAAGCTCCGAAATGCGACAACGTAGGGAAGAAACGATTAGAAAGTCGGGAGGAAATCTGCTGCAAACGGCGGCCGTTCCTCAAGCCGCTCCCGGGCCGCGGAGAAAAAGACGACGATGAAAACACAAAAACTCGTTCAAATTCCAAGACGTGAGCAGCTCTCTGGTGTACGAAACTGAAATAAAAACCAAAATTTTCTTAAAAAAAAGGGTTTTGAAGTGTCCTGTTGTAAAGCTAAATTAAAAACTCCTGTTTTCCATGCAGTAGTTTTCAATCACATTCATTTTGGACAAGAAAATTCTCCATAATTTTTATAGCCCATATTTCACATTGGTAACAATAATAACATTTATTATTATTATATAATAATATAATATWAGCATAATTATTATTATATTATTATAATAAATATTATTATTATGCTTTATAGCAATAATAATAAAAATCCTTAATTTCTTTTTTTCTAGCAAATATCTGTGTTTGAGTGCTCTCCTCATTGCCATGGGACTAGTTTTTTTCTTTCAAGGGGAGGTTCATTTTTGGCCAATGTTTCTGATTTTCCTTTTTTTTCTTCAGAGGAATATTTTGTCTTTGGTGTTTTTCATACTTTTCCTTTTCTAATTCATGCAAATAGTGCCTCGTGCACAAATTTCTTAATGATTTTAATATTAATCAGTTAATAATCCTTTTTTTGCTGCACAGTCTGATTGCTATCTGAAAACCACTTTCTTAAGTATTTGATGAGTATTTGTATATTTAATATTTGCATAGTTCTAAGTGACTTTTAATATGCGGTTCTTTCACCCAGTTGAAGTTCAGATTAGCCTACTTGCACACGCTTGCATTTGAATCTTCTTTCAGTTCAGATTTTACACAATGTGGTGGATGACTTAAAAAAGAGAGGAAAAACCAACCCCCCCACCCATATTTAAGTCCCTTAGTGTGTCTGGTATTCCCACCCTTAGCTTCTGGAGCAGCAGAGCGGTTTCCACCCGCGCCGGCCCGGCGGGCAGTGCCCAGGAGCCGTGCTCAGGAGCTGCTGCCGGCCGCTCCGCAGGCCCAGGGAGACCAGCCGGAACGCTGCGCCGGGGCGGGCGCTGCACGGGCTGCGGCGCTCAGAGCGAACGCAGCCGCCGGGTTTTGCTCTGCTCTTTAGTAACACATTTATTATCATTCCCTTATTATGCGGCATCAGCTGCAGCCTCTTTGTTTGCATTAGCCCCTTCTTGCCTCTCTCCCCACCTTCCTCGTTATTCCCTCTTGTTTCAGCCTGGAAGGGGGTTTTTAAGCGCCCCGTGGGCACGCTCATCCCTCCCTCGCCATTCCCAGAGCCAGGGTGTTTGCTGCAGCTCCCCATGGGTGCGATGGTGCCAGGAGGACGCTGCTCGCCCGTGTCTCGCGGTGCCTCCTCAGCGGGCTGAGCGGCTCCCCGGGCCGCGTCGCGTGCCCAGGTCCACCCTGGCGCCTGCCCCGTTGGCTCCGCTCGCGCAGCGGGGCGCGTGGAGCCTCATGGAGCTGCTGGGCCTGGCGGGGTCGCCTGGTCCCCGGGGCTGGGGGCTCCTGTGCCTGGTTTGCACGGGGCACACTGAGCTCGGCATGCACCAGCCTTGGTGGCCGAGTCCGGCTCTTCGCCGTCGCGGCCCTGGGTCTTCTCCGCCACCGACGCCACCAGGAGTCGCCTCCGGCGCGCCAGGGCAGCGGGTGCCCACCCTGCGCGCGGGGACCCGGTCACAACCCCGGTGCGGGGGAGGAGGTCGCACCCGGCCTCCCGCCCGCTTCCTTCTGGGGGGCCACGCGGCGCAGAGCCCGTCCCGCGGCGGCGCTTTCCGGCGCTCTGTGAGAACGTCCAGTGTGTGGCTCCTTCGCTGACTTTGAAGAATGTCCCTTTATTCACAATGTTATTTCCTTTAATCACTGTGGGGTTGCAGGAAGTCTTCTTGGAAAATTATTTCAGATTGGCTGGAATCACCGCACTGTTGCAGGGATGGAAAACTCACTTGAACTTGTTTTCATTTTACCTTAAAAAGTCACTGTCCCCAGAAGGCTCAGATGATTTTGGATAAACATGTGAGTTCCGAGGGTTTTGTTGTTGTTGAACTGTTTTCTTCCCCATTTTCTTTTTGCAAAATGAACCTCAGTATCTTTCCAAGTTCCCGAGATTTACTCAAGACCAGGAGTGCAGAGTTGAAGGGAAAAAAAACGGGACATTTGCATAAACAGATTTGAAGACAGGCAAATACATCATCAAGGAGCACAACATGTGAGTAGAGATAATGATGCGATGGGACAGCTTGAACTGTCTCTTAGGAGCTAAAACAACCCAATTTTCATCTACTTGAGGATAACTCTGTTTGCCAATATAGGAGGCAAAAGGAGACTTGCTCTCTGCGGAGGTCTGCAGGTTCTTAGTCACGCTTCCACGTGCAGCCTGGGCGAGCAAGGAGCAGGAACGTGACCTAGATGCGTTGGTGGCCGTTTGGGACCACAGCTGGCTGGGAAGTGGGGTGCAAGCTGGGCCTAAGCATCACACGGGATCTCCTCTGGAGCAATGCTTCGTGGACGGGTTTCATCCGTCCCAGGCAGCACCAGTCTGTTAGAGCCCGTAGGAGTGGAGTTTAGAATTTTTTTGGCCATTTGGAAGAATCTGAAATAAAGCCAAACAGAAGAACAGATATAAGGCTTTCCAAATGCTTGAGAAAATTCAACTGTGCAAGTGCTCCCTGGGAATGAGCAAGTATGGTCTATGGCAAAGTAGCTGGAGGTGACGGTGGGTCCCRAAGGGAGCAGAAGCCGACAGCATGGTGCTGAGAGGAGCAAAGTCAGACCGGGACATACAAATAAGGTGTCTGCAAGACACCTGATGCACTTACAAAGAGCTGTCTGGAGTGCCGAGTCCCTCTTTGGACACAGCATTCCATGTCGTGGATCTCGGAGAATGCCTGGGGGAAGCAGCCAGAGTGATCAGAAAACATGACTTACTGGAGGAGGCTGAAGGACCAGGGCTGCTTCGTGTCGAGAAGAGAGACTGCAGGGAAATAAGATAAAAGTCTTCAAATACAGAAAGTGTTACTACAAAGCAAGAGATAATGGGYTATCCTTTCTTTTTTTCAGGGCAGATAGAATAAGAAGCCAGAGGCTTTCACTGCAGTGACTGTGGCAAAGGAAGATTAAAACTAGTTTTTCCTGGGAGCTGCCTTTACCACTGGAAGCTTCTTCTAGGAAGAGGTTAGACAATCCCTCCGCCAGGAAGGCTTTGGGAAGAGTCCGCCTCCTCCCGGGCAGGCAGACAGGCTAGGTGGCCTTTCAAGGGCCTTCCAGGCTTATTTTCTATAATTCTGCAAATACAGATACTAGAAAGAGACAAGAACATTTTGCCTCTAGCCAGTCTACTCGGGACTGGTCCCTGCCAAGTATGTTCCTTCAGTTGTAAATGCCATCCAAGGCAGGTTTCCATCATTTCCATYACCTTCCTTTGTTATTTACTCTTAAGCAACCTTCCTTTGTTGTTTACTCTTAACCCCTTTATTTTTTCTAATCCGTGCTTTTGCCCATTTCTCTCCGTATCTGCATTCCTGTGTTTCCTAGAACGATCATGCGCCGTGGGCGGCTCCTGCCAAGCGGCACAAGGAGAAATCTGCTCTTTCCGCCGTTCCCTCGGGATGCCCCCAGGCGGGATGCGGTGCACCCCAAGGCAGAGGCGCCTGGSCCCGCCAGCCGCGGCCTCGGAGCCGGCTCCGGGTTCGCTCCCCGGCTCCCGCCGCGGGTCGGCCCCTTTCCCGTCTGCGGCGCGGGCCGGGCGCCCTCGCCCCTCCCGCGGCGGCCCCGCAGATGTCAGCTGGCCGGTGTTTATGCCGAGGTCACGTGGCGCGGATTTTGGGACGTGTCTTAGTAACACGACRTGGGTTTGCTTCCAAAGTTTAAGATCAAAATTAGCCACGAGATAACTCGCTCTGATCTCCTCGAGCATCTTGTCTAGTTGCTCATTTTGGATCCTAATAACCCGGGTTTTGGCTAACACGGAAAAGCACCTGGTCTGGAGAAGAGAGGGAGTTCATGGTTTTGTCTTTTTTAATCGCTAATGGTTAATCAGCATTGCTCAGAAAATGTACGTCTTATTTCTTATGCAGGTTTGTCTGGCTTTTAATTTCCAGCCATTGATTCTACCTTTTTTGGCTGGAACAAAAACACTCTAGCACACGGTATTTTCTTATGAGAATTATTATGAGAATAATTGCACATAGCAGTCAAATTTCTTAAGCTTTTAAAAAAACAAAACAGGTTGAGCTTGATCCTGCCCCTGTGGTGTGCGTTCTCCTGCCCRTGTGTTTTTTCTGTGGCTTTTTTCTGCACCCTCTCTCATTGCGCAGGATAATCTTGGCCTCATGTCCTCTGTGGCACTCCAGGCCTCTTGCTGGGCTTTGACAGTCCCATTCTGGAAATCTTTGGAGATGGAGATCCCGCCGTCTCTTGGCCCCTGTGCCAGCCCCACGCTCRATTTTTAACCCAACCAGTCGCGTCTCCTTCCGTGTGGCTCCAAGGGTGCCACGGGAGACCCTACAAAGCCTTGCCAAGGCGAGGGGAAATCCTGTCCCTAGATGGGGCGCCGCTCTGGTCATGGCACGCCAAGGCTGGCTTCCCAATGCCGTGCTCGGGTTTAAAGCTCCGTACAGTGTTTCCTCACTGCTGCTCTCCCTCCTTTCAAACCCAAGGCAGCATTTGCCCTTTTTTGTTGTTGTTTTTTCCCTAGCATCAAGCTCCTGTCCGACACCCATCCCCGTGGCTCCGCGTCCCGCTCAGAGCCGGAGCCCGGCGTCCCCCCGCGCTGCCCGGAGGGACATCCCGCGTTGCCGCGGGGTGTTTGCCTGGTGAACGCAGCCCGGCCCCGGCCCGCGCCCAGACCCTGCCGGGCAGGGTCCCCCCGACGCCCAGAGCGCAGGAGGCTCTGCTGGAAACCCACAGGTCAGGGCCGAGCTCTGAGGGACGTTTCCAGACACCGTCCCCGTGACRTTTCCCTGTTGAGAAGTACTTTTGGAGCCCTATTAAATAGTTTTTAATGTGTGGGCGAAAGGCAGTACATAGCACTAATGTTTGCTTAGAAATTTGTGCGGAGCTAAGTTAAGCACCTTGCAAAAAATCTAGGTACCTGACCGTGGCAGCCTTAATGCCTGCGGTGTCTGTGAGACCGTCGCTTTGGATTCTTTAGACCGAGTTCATGCTTTACTCTCGCATCCGAGCCCATTCCCAAATTTCAAGCAAGATTTCYTCAGAAGACCCTATTCAGACAGCTATGGACTAATAGCATCTTCACCATATATGGCTCACTTCGTGCTCAGTTTGTGTGTGACTGGCCGTATATGTTATATTGCAATCTGAATGCCGCCAGCTGTTGAGCAGGGGACGAGAGCGGCCCGGTGCAGCCAGGCTGCAGCCCCCGCGAAGCCCAGGAGCCGGGGCTGGCCCTGCTCTCGGCACGGTGCCCTCCGGCCAGGCCTCCAGGCTTCCTCCCATGCGACACCAAAACTGGGCATGTTTGGCCTTTACAGTGCAAATGACTGCTGCAAGACTTAGGTGTGTTTTTCTACATCATAGCGTTTCGAGAGTCTAATTGGAGGGAGACGCAGGCGTTTTCCCTCTGAGCCTGGCCAAAGACCTGATGCCGCGGTGCCCGGGCAGACCTGGGTGGGCAGTTTGGAGAACACGCCGCTCGTACTCACACGAGTTCATCAAAGAGCAACCCGCCAAAGCCCGGGGAGGAGCGAAGGCTCTAGCCCGGGTGAGCGCAAAGACCACAGTGTGACCTGTGCACGCAGGGCCTGGGCCGGCACAGCCCAGGACTGTGGCTCGTGGACGCTTCCAAGTCRGGTACGGCCCCAGGCGTCAGCCCTGCCGGGGGCGTCGTCACCCGCGAGCACAGAGGCCACTTTCATGCACCAGAGCAGATGGGCTCCCTGACGGCTGCCCGGACGGGCTGGGGACTCTCGGACGGCCGGGCAGCGAGGACAGACCTGCTGCTTCCAGGTCTCCTCTCATGACATCCTGCCGAGTCCCCTTCCCGCACTAATCTTGTCATTCTATCCAAAACAATTATGGAGGCCTTGTTGTTTTTGGCACAGTCCTTTATTTACAAATCCCATCCTGCTTATAGCTGATGGTTTCATTATCCTCTAGATGTTTACAGAGCTCTTTTTCTTAATATTTGTGCCATTATTTTACTAGGGACCCGGGTGAGACTTTCCAGACAGTAATTGTCTGGCTCATCCTCTCCCCACCAGCTCTTTCTGAGGAACTGCCGATTTCCCTGCTGTCCCACGAGGCCTTCCCCGGGCACCCCGCAGGACAAGGATGGGGACAGACTGCGGGCAGCAGCCTCTGTGCCCCAAGGAACCTCTTCCCTGCGGCTTTGCAGTTCCTTGAGCTTAGTTGTGGTCTGTCCACAGGGGTTGGGCTCCAGTCCTCATGGTCTCTGACTGGCTCTTGGTTGCCCCTTTTGAAACATGTCTCTATCCAGGTAGCACATGGAGCGGCTCCTAGGAATAGRAGGAACCCCCTGTCTTTCCTTGTGTGTTGCTGCGTCCCTCTGTCTCCTCTGCGAGCTGGATCCTGGCCGATGCCCCCTTCCCTTCCCCTTCCCTGGGGCCTGTGAGGGCCTGGCTGGCTCCAGCCGGGTGGGTTGTGTTTCCTGCGCCTGGTCCCCACAGGAATCTGCTGCCATTGGAGCATCTCGGCACTGCTGGCTGCCCCAGTGGGCCCTGCCCGGCTGCTGCTGGTGCCAGCTGGGGACCCGGACCCGGCTGCAGGGCCGGAGCCCTCCCGGCACCGCGGTGCTCGGGGCCGGCAGCAGGACGCGGGTGTGTGACCCTGGTCCTGGCGGTGCCGCCCGTGCCGGGCTGAGGTGCTGGTTCCGGGAAGGCCGGCGGGACCCAGCGCCGGCTCTGCGGTGCCTTCAGCACGGTGCAGACTCCAGTCGCTGCCTAACCCTGCGCCTCGCTCCGCCGCTTGTTCCTGCCCCGGGGCTCTGTCGCAGGGTCTTGCTGAGCCTTCTTTGCCACAGCATCCCAGTCTTTAATCTGCTTATCCGCGTAACCCTGCTGTAAGGTAAGGGTAGTTATCCTCGTTTCAGAGGTAGGGAACTGAAGTGATTCTTTTCAAATGCAGATTAGTGCTTAATGATGCAGAGATAAAGATTTTAAAAGCATGCCTGAGACAACAGCCATAAGACATGCAGGCGAGCTGGGTGTTTCTGCAAATCCCATTCAACACCTCCGTCTTTTCCAGCTGCTGCYGTCTTGGGGCAGATCCGGCCGAGCAGGCAGGGCTCGAGTGACCCGCGCAGGGAGCCGCAGGAGTGCATGGGGATGACCCGGGGACGCCGGCGCTGCTCCGCRCTCCTGCGAGCCCAGCTGCCTCTGCCGCGGGGTCCCTCACTGCCGGGTGTGCGGGGTGACGCAGGGGCCTCCATCCAGAGCACGCRGTGCAGCCTGCGTTCCCCGGGGACCAGAGCGCCGCTGCTGCGCCTGGAAACAACACCCAAAGCACGATGTGCTGAGAGTGCGTGCAGCAACGCGAGGAGGGGCGTGAGGGCGAGCACTGACCTTCCCAAGCCGGGCCTGGGCAGTGCCTGGGCCCTACGTGAACCTTGCTTTGGCTGCGAGGTGGGAGCGTGCAGACTGCCCCGGCCTGCAGCACGGACAGGGAGCAGTAGCCAGGGATGCGGCTGGAGCCCCTGTCCGGGCCCTGGGCTCTGCAGCAGACGTGCTCGAGGAGCGGAGCGTGGGCTCCGGGGCGCGATGCTGGCGGAGGCAGCGCGGGCTGGGCCCTGCCGGGCGCTTCCCCGGGGCTCTCCCGCGGCTTTCGTGCGGGTCCCGCCGGGATATCGTGCGCAACTCCTGGGAATTGTTGCTGTGCTTGTGGGAATGCCGCAGCTTGGGCTGCGGAGAGGTCAGTGCCTTTGTCTCGCTGCAGGGAGTTTATCTGTGTGCATCTCGCCTGGTTTCCTGGGTCAGGCTTCACCTCCTGTGTTATCAGCAGGCGCAGGAACAGCGGCTGCCGCGCYGGGAACCTCCCGACCGCCTCGCGAGGCGACGCTCCCACACCCTCCACATCAACCGGGGCTCCCGGCTCCCTCCCCGGGGCCCATGTCATCCTGCGGTCCCGTGCAGGAGGGTCACGGTCCCCCACCCCAATACATGGAAGGGACAGATCCCCCCACAGCGCTTGTGGCACCGGCTCCCCCTTTCCCTGCCGGTCCCAGCGTGTCCTCCCCTTCCCAGCAGCTCCTGCCGGACCCCTCCAGCTGTGTCGGCAAGCCCAAACCATCAGCATTTCCTGTTCCAGCGTTTCCAATAAATAAATGGAGACATCATGCCACAAGCCCGTGAGTGACCCAGAGGCGGGCCCGAGGCCGGGATGGACACGACCACCCAGCGCCCGACCCCCTGGCTGGGCGCCAGCGCTGCCTTTGTTTGAATTCCCGGGTGAGTAAGCGCTCGGCTGACGCCAGCCCCAGCGCAGCAAGAAATTATTTTTGATATTAAATAAATTGTTTTCAGTAAATCTGCTCCTGCAGCAGGGTCCAGAAGCTGCCCACGGCACGGGGCTCCCCGTGGGGAGCGGGAATCTCCTCTCGCAGCCCCGCGCACCCTGCCCGGCTGCCTCCGCAGCCAGGCCATGGGGAAGAGCCTGCGGGAAGGTGGGAGCAGGGGCAGGGAGGTGGGACCGGAGGGCTCCGCGGAGCCGGGACCCGGAGCACGGAGCACGTGCCCCGCTCGCTCGCGGGCGCTGTCCCCTCCCSTGTGTCTGCAGCACAGCGAGGTCCTGCTCCCTGTGGGCCCGCCTCCACCGTCTAGTGTCCCCAGGGCACCCGAGCCCTCGGATGGTGGCACCTGTGTCACTGGGGCGAGGGTCCCCAAGCAGCTTCCTCCACTGTGCAAAAGGCCGTGCCCTGATGTAGGAGCCTCTCTCCTGCTTTGGGCTTGRGGATACCCCGGTATTTACAGCCCAGGCTTTGACTCTACATGGGCGTGAGAAGAGGCCATTGGCACCRTTAGGAATCCACCGCCTTTAACACCTGGAGTGAGAGGCTGCAGTGCCAGGGAAGCAGATGCAGTGACCTCGACCCCTTGGAATGGCCTGCCGGGATCTGCCAGCAGGTGCTAATGCCAAAGGGACAACTAGTGCTCTGGGTTCCTGAGTCCCACCAGCTCGTCCTTTGGCAAGCGCAAGGATCAGACCTCGGCTGCTCCTCCCTGGGCAGGGAGCCGCGGTCCACTCCTCCGGGAACATCCTCGGGACGAGCAGACACCGAGAGGATGAGCGTGACCGCAGGGCAGGTCTGTGCTCCGACACGGGGCTCAGAGCCACGCTGGGTGTCCATGAGAGAACGAACCGCAGCCGCGACCCTGAGCGGGCAGGCAGAGGAAGCGGCAGGAGGAGGGCAGGGTGGGCAGGACAAGCCGGGAGCCGGCCAGAGTGTCCCTGAGGAAGGGCTCCAGTCACGCGGACGAGAGGGTGCCATCCTTGGCATTATACCAAAGATTATACCATCTTTGGTTTGTATCTTTGGGAGGAAGAATGCCGCATCCCACCTTCAGRACAAATCCCGTGGGTGTTGTCAGGTGTCTGAAGGAATTCTCCAGCAGAACTGCCTCCCAGCAGGACGCGGCAGTTCCTGCCGTGAGTGCCGCTATGGGCCTGGGCGCCGTCGGGCTGGGGATGCTCCTGTTGCTCCCAGGGAAGAGTGGGTCCTGTCCTCACAGCTTTACGCCACTCAGGGGCTTTCAGCTGGCAGCAGAGGAGGTGGCTTTGGAGCTAACCAAGCTTTTCCATGGCGGGAGTTAGGAAAAATGCCAGGAGGAGACTTTCCACTACATTATTTTGTCATCGGATTTTTTGTTTTATTTTTTTTGCTGTAGTCAAGTCCCCCTGCAGGAATAAGTTGTCTTCAGCAAGATTTTGCTCTAGAAATCTTGTGACATGTTCAAGAAGGCCGAAATGTCATCTGAAGCAGCACATTGAGACGGTCCATCCTGGAAGAACCGTGCAGGTGGTGAAGTGCTACCTCCCAGCCCTGCAGTGCTCTAGGAACTCAAAGAGAGGAAAATCATGTCTTAGACACTTTGTTTTACGCAGAAAATTCAAACTATCTYTTTTTTCTGATTCATGCTCAGTGGGTATTTTGAGTTTCTCTCTCGGTAGGGGCAATCCCCGTTGCTCCAGCTGCGGGCACAGAGGCGGAGGACGCGTATGCAGGAGTTCGCCCTGCCTTGCAGGCAGTATCGCAGGGCACCAGTTCAAGCCCTGGCCCACGGAGCGGTGCTGGGCACCCCCTCGCACCYGAGTGCTGCCCTCGGTGGGGCCGTGGGCCCCTGCGCCAGGAGGGCTGGGGGCCGTCAGCACTCAGAGGCGCTGACAGATGGGCCCAGAGAGGGTCCGGAAGCTCCTGATCCCTCTTTATCTGCCCCTCAGCCTGCTCTCCCGGCCTCCCGTCACGCTCCTCGTCCTGCCTGGTATCTCAGGCTCCTTCTCGCTCACCCCACCGGCCTATCGGGCTCCTGGCCATGGGGCTGCTCACAGTGGGACYTGCGGCCCTGCGGGATGGGGATCTGCGGTGCTGGGGCTGCTTCCACCACGGGACCACGACAGGGGCTGGGCCAGGGTCCTGCTCTGCACCACTCACTGACACTGACGGTGTCCCCAGCGCGCCACCGCCTCAGCTGCTGCCCACAGGGACTTCTCCGTCCATGCTGGCAGATCCACCTTCCCCAAGTGTGTCCCAGCGCGGGGGCTCGAGAGCAAGCGTGGATCTGCCCGGTGTGTTTGCTTGGCCCCCACTCCCCCATTTCCCTTTGCAAACCCGTTTCCCGGGCTGGCCGGGGTGGCGGCAGGGACTAGGGGGGTYGGGATCCAGAGCTAATGTAGCTGCCCCGAAACACGCTGCCAGAGATCAGCTAATCTGATAATTACAGCAACAAAAGCCATTTAGACAAACCATGACCTGACCCCGGGAGCYTGGAATGAAAACATTTTGCTCTCCTCCGTCTGGACCCTGCGCTGAGAAACCAGCTGTACTCGGAGGGGCGCTGGGAAAGCAGGTCCCGCCGGGGCCGTCACCGCGCCGGGAGCTCCTCGGGACGGGACCCCGCCGTGCCCCGGGCGCGGGGCCGCCCTGCGCGCGGGAACGGGCCGGAGCCGGGAGCAGCGCCGGGGGACCCCGCAAGGGAGGCGCGGGGGAGCAAACGGGCGAGCGGCGCCCGTGAGAGCGGCCTAGTTGCCGCGCGGCTCCGGCGGGGCCCGGGGCGGCTCCAGCGGGGCCCGGGGCGGCTCCGGGCTCCCCAGGCCGTGCCGGTGCCCGCGGTGCCGGGTGCT
>PTEX01000299.1:109148-132474 GCA_003342815.1 Eudromia elegans | reverse complement strand
GCTCCCCGGGCCGGCTCCGCACCGGGGGACACCCCGCGCAGCCCCGGGGACACCGCGGGCCGCTCCAGCCTCCGCCCTGGCCTTGCCGCCGAGCCGGCGGTACCGGCCCTGCCGAGCCTGTGTCCCCGGGACGCGGAGGGTGCTCACCTGGGGAAACCCCGCTTGGGAAGCGGCACCCCTTGGTGCGACATGTCCCCCCCAGGGCGACCCAGTGTCCCAGGGGGCCGTGTGACCGCCCTGTGTCACACGGGGAGAGGGCTCGGCCGTGTGCCCCCCGGAGAGCGGTGGGAGCCCCGCGCGCTCCCCTCGGGGCCGCGGGAGGGTCAGGCCGGGTAACGGGGACAGCCCTGCGGGCCGGGCGCTCCCGCAGCGCAGCGTCCCCAGGCGGCAGCCGGGACCCGCCCCACGGGTCCCCTGGGCGCGTTCAAACGGCACCGCTGCGGGGGACGAGGCCTCCCGTCCTGCCCTCCTGCCTGTCCCGCCGCCGTTTCCCCCGAAGCACAACCCGCCGGGCCGCCGCCCCGCTCCTGCGCTCCGTACAACGTGCACGGGGCCGTTCCCAGCGCCGCCCGCAGCCGCCGCACACGGAGCGGCTGCCCCGCCGTGGCCGCGCGGTGCTGCCTCCGCCACGAGCGCCGTGGGCCCGGGGCCGCCGTGCGCCCGGGGAGGCGCCAGGAGCCGGGCCGGGTCCGGCAGGGACCGGGCTGCGTTGAAGAGGGCCCTGCGACCCAGGGCGCCTGCAGGACCGTCTGGGGACAGAGCGCCCTTCCCAGCCCGTGTTCCCGCAACCCGGGTCACGAGGGGGACACGCACCCCGCACCCCGCTGACAGGGCCGCTTCCTTGGGGTCTYTCCAGGACCTTCCCGGGGACGGCGGGATTCCGGGAGATTCCCACAAGCTCCGCAAGCCGCCTGGGACACCAGCGCCCCCCCGGGCTGCCCATCCCGGGGGGGCAGGAGAGAGGGAAGGGAGCACGCGATGCTCGGGAGCGCAGCTGGGCGCTACGCAGAAACATGAACATATTTTATTTTATTTTATTTTATTTTATTTTATTTTATTTTATTTTATTTTATTTTATTTTATTTTATTTTATTTTATTTTATTTTATTTTATTTATTTCGCATTAATGACACTTCCCCGCTGAGCGGCAGGCGGGCGCGGGCGGCCCCGCCGGGCGGCCCGGCGCGATCCGCAGCCCGGCGCTGCCCTCTGCCGTCCCCCGCCAGCAGCGCCGGGCGCCGCGGGGACACGGCGCGCGGCTGGGCGGGGCGCCCCGCGCCCGGCGGCGGGCGGAGCGGCCGCCCCGGCACCCCGGGGTTCCCCGTCCCGGGACCCCGGCGGGGCGCGCACAGGGATGGGGTGGCCACGGGTGGCCGCGCTGACGTCACGGCCCCGCTGACGTCACGGCCGACCGGCGCCACGTCACGACTCCCCGTCATGTCACCGGGCGCAGCGCCGCAGCCGGCGCCGCTGCCATTGGCTCCCCGCGCCCCGCCCGCGCCCGCCCCCACGGCCGGCACGACGGCCGCTGATTGGCGGCGGCGGCGCGGGCGGACCGCCCATTGGCTGCGGGCCGCGCGGCCCCGCCCCGGCGGTGAAGGTGAGCGTCTCCTCCAGGGCGCCGCGGGCTGAACGGCCCGTAACGGACCCGCCGCCCGCGCCGCCGCCAGCGCCATGGCCGCCTCCCTCTTCGCCGCCGTGCCCATCGCCCCGCCCGTGGCCGTCTTCAAGCTCACTGCGGACTTCCGGGAGGATGGGGACGCGCGGAAGGTCAACCTGGGCGTGGGCGGTGAGTCCGTGGCCGCACCGGTGCGGGCGGCGGCCGTGGGCCGGGCCCGCACGTGGTGATGGCGGCGGCTCTTCCGGGGACTGCGGCGGGGCCTGGGTCCGCGGCCCGGCCGGCGAGGGGGCGCCCGGGCCCCTGGAGGGCTCCCCGACGGCGCCAAGGTCACGGCGGGGCCGCGCCGTCCTCGCGGGCCCGTCCCGGGGCGCGCGGAGGGCCGCGGAGGCCGGGCCGCCGCAGGGACCGCCCTGTCCTGCCTTGCAGCGTACCGCACGGACGAGGGGCAGCCCTGGGTCCTGCCCGTCGTGAGGAAGGTGGAGCAGGTGATCGCGGCCGACGGGAGCCTCAACCACGAGTACCTGCCCATCCTGGGCCTGCCCGAGTTCCGGGCCAGCGCGTCCCGCATCGCGCTGGGCGACGGCAGCCCGGCCATCAGCGAGAACCGCGTAGGTGCCGCGCGGCGCGGGACCCTGCGCCGGGCGAGCGCGTCGGGCGGCAGGGACGGGTTGCTGTGCCGGGGGGCCCGCTGGCCCTGGCGCGCGGTGCAGCCGGGTGCGTGGGCTGTTGTGTAAGGCGCTGCAAGGTCCACGGGGAGCCAGGAGCTGAGCTGCGCCTGGAACTTGTTTTCCTCTGCTTTTAGTGGTTGCCCAGCAGGAAACCAAAGTCCAAGAACAGAGTGCCTTCCCTGTGATAAGCAGCTCTGGGACTCACTGGGGCTCTGCCTTGTGTCAAAAAATAATAAACAACCGGAACCTGTTTGCAATTTTGGAAGGTGTGTGGGTGGCTCTGAGGCTGAAGGAGTTTCCTCTGTTCCAGATTGGCAGTGTTCAGTCCCTGGGTGGCACAGGCGCTCTGCGCATTGGAGCAGAGTTTCTGAGACGATGGTACAACGGAAACAACAACACGGCAACCCCAGTCTACATCTCCTCTCCGTCCTGGGGTGAGTGTTGTCATCTGCACTGCCCTCTCCTTGCAGAAAGCTCTGTAGGTCAGTGGCCAAAGCCTTGGCAGCCTAGTGCTTCACAGTGCAGGTGCGTAGGCAGTGAGAAGAGGGGCTTCCTTATGTAAATGGAGAAAATGACTCTGTCACATCTGTTGCTGACACTCAGGGAGCTGTTGAGACTGGAGGAAGCGGCTCGCTTGGAGGCAGGGGCTGCTTTTCTGAGCAGTGAATTCTTTCCTCAGAGAACCACAATGCCGTGTTTGTGGATGCCGGCTTTAAAGACATTAGAACTTACCATTACTGGGATGCTGCCAAGAGGGGGCTGGATCTCCATGGCCTGCTGGAGGACATGGAGGTGAGTAAAACTGGCTTGGGAAGGGTTGGCAGGTCCTGTGCTCTCGGCAGGAGGCTGTGTCCTGCATGACGTGCCTGAAACTGGGTCTATGCCTAAGGGACTGCTAGTGCCCACAGCAGATGGAAGCCTCTGCTCTGGGTGCTCAGCACTGTCAGTCTGTGTGACCAAGACCTGCTCTCTTCCCAGAAAGCCCCGGAATTCTCCATCTTCATCCTCCACGCCTGTGCACACAACCCAACAGGCACTGACCCTACTCCAGATGAGTGGAAGCAAATTGCTGCTGTTATGAAGGTAAGGGCTGCTGCTGGAGCTGAAGCAGTGCTGAGGGGACAGGGAGCTCTTGAGCCAGCTGGAGAATCCCCAAAGTGAGTTCTAGGAAACGGTGTGAGATGAAGCTGGAAGAGTTGCACTGCGCAGGTGTTGAAGGGAGAAGCTGACAGCATGTGAGGATAGAAGAATAAAACAGAATCCCAGAAAGCCTGAGGTTGGGAGGGACCTCTAGAAATCATCTAGTCCAGCCCCCTTGCTCCAGCAGGGACACCCGAGCACGTGGCACAGAGTGGCAGCCAGGCGGGTCTGGAAGATCTGCAGAGAAGGAGACTCCAYTGCCTGTCTGGGCAGGCTGTTCCAGGGCTCTGTCACCTTCACAGTAAAGAAATTCTTTCTCACATGGAGATGGAACCTCCTGTGTTTCAGCTTGTACCTGTTACCCCTAGTCCTATCACTGGCCACCGCTGAGAAGAGTTTGGCCCCCATCCTCCCTACATTAGTCTGAGGTATCCTAGTCTTCATCAGAATTCCAAGTTTTTGCTTTCAAACTGTGGAGCATGGGGTGTAGTAAGGCCAGAAGGACTCTCCAAGACGCTTGCTGGATCATAGGATGTAAAATAGCACGTCACTATTGTGCCCTCTTTGTGCCCCTCTAGAAGGGGTGAGGGAGCTGCCACATTGGTTCCTCACACATTTGGAGTTTTTCTTGACTGTGCTGATCTCTCTATTCCTGAGCCCTAGTAGAAAGAAGATGTCCAGGTCTGGTCTGTGGCCCTSGGCCACATGCCCTGCAATTCACCTAGAAGCTAAATGTTTTTATTTTCCCCACTATGGGGACAGTGGAGGGATTAAGAGAAGGTTCTGGGGAAGGGGGTTCCCTCTAATACTGTTCCTCCTTGCAGCGCCGGTTCCTGTTTCCGTTCTTCGACTCGGCGTATCAAGGTTTTGCCTCTGGCAACCTGGACAAGGATGCCTGGGCTGTGCGGTACTTTGTCTCCGAGGGCTTTGAGCTCTTCTGTGCACAGTCGTTTTCCAAGAACTTTGGGCTCTACAGTGAGTGTCCGTCAGCAAGCTGGCCGGGCAGCATTGTACCCAGACAGATGGGGCTGGCCTGCTGGGGAGGAAGGGAGGGAACATGCCTCACCTTGCAGCGAGGTGTGGGGCCGATGGCTCACGTGTCCTCGTTTGTTCACAGACGAGCGTGTGGGCAATCTGACCGTGGTGGGGAAGGACGCRGACAGCGTGAAGCGGGTGCTTTCCCAGATGGAGAAGATTGTGCGCACCACTTGGTCCAACCCTCCGTCCCAGGGAGCGCGCATCGTGGCAACCACCCTCACTTCCCCACAGCTCTTTGCCGAGTGGTGAGCGTTGCCAGGGCCGGTGGCAGAGGGGAAGGGGAGTCTCTGAGTGTCAGGCTTAGCTAGAGAGCTCCAGCACAGACGGGTTGCCCTTACCCATGGTTTCCTACCTGCTGCAGGAAGGACAACGTGAAGACTATGGCAGATCGAGTCTTGCTGATGCGTTCAGAGCTCCGTTCTCGCCTGGAGTCCCTTGGGACCCCGGGCACCTGGAACCACATCACAGATCAGATTGGCATGTTTAGCTTCACAGGGCTTAACCGTAAGTAGCACACTGTCTGCTGCTGCCTTGGGAGAAGGGAGGATTGAGTGAGGAATGTTGTGCTGGGAGAGAAATGGGCTGAAGCCTAGGGTGGTATCTTCCAGGGAGGTCCCTGGGGTCCTGGTATTCCTCCTGCAGTTAGCTGGAAAATGTTTTAATGTTTTAATGTTTTAATTGTTTGTTGAGCTTCTGGCAATCGTCTTCATCACTGCCACTGTGAGTAGGGAGGGGCAAAGCATTGGACTGCATTTCAGAGGCTAATGCTGGAAATTCTCCTCATTGTGAAAGATTTCAGCAGTTTTGATGTTTGTTTGTTTGTTCTTTTCCTGAGCTGCATGGTCACCAGTTTGACCTGAGGTCCAATTGCTTCCCCAGCCAAGCAGGTGGAGTACATGATCAAGGAGAAACACATCTACCTGATGGCCAGTGGGCGCATCAACATGTGTGGCCTGACTACCAAGAACCTTGACTATGTGGCCAAGTCCATCCATGAAGCCGTCACAAAGATCCAGTGAAGCACATGAACAACCAAACTTAAATGAAGTCAACTTAAATGAAGTCACCAAAGCTGTAGTGTGTAGTCCATGTCTTTCCCTGCTCATGGCTTGCCTTGTCCACACCTCTTGGGGTTTAATAAAGATGGGAGCAGCAGCTCCATCAGGGAGAATCATCTTTTGGCCTTTCTGAAAGACCCCGTGCAATATGGCAAGCCGATTCACCCAGGAGGTGGGGGCAGCACGAGCCTTCTTGGCCCTTGTCTGACTGACAGCAGCCTAGTCTTTGGGTGCTTAGAGCTCTATCTGTAACACAACCCAGTCAACCCCAAGGAACTGATGAGTTTGGTCTGGGCCGAGTCTTGCGCTAGTGCAGTTTGTTATGGGGTAACAGCCCAAATGGTTGGGCTCCCGTGGTGTCTGTGGCCCCGTGTCACTTGGTAGTATTTTGGTGGGATGAAGCCAATGCTGACGTCTCCCCACGTGGTTCTGAGCCTTGTGCGAGCAAACATTTGTAACTGTCATAACTGCTTCTCAGTGTTGCTGACAGAAAATTAAACCTCCGTCTCTGAACACTAGCCCGCCTTTTGTGATGTCTGCCCAGTGCTGGTGTTGCCCCTGCCCGAGGAGGGGCCTGCGTTACGGAGCTGTACCACCTACTGTGTGGCACGCAGGACCGGGGGTGACTGTGTTCCTTGGTGCTTTCTCCCACGTCAGTCTYGTGTTCCTCTTTGTATCTGCTTGTTCTCTGCACAGTCACGTTACCCACCCTTGCGGCCCCGTCCTCCCTGGCTCCGAGCTCCTGGCCTGCTGCTGAGCTACTGAGCAGCAAACCTTTCCTTTTCTCCCTTCTCAGCAGGTTTCTCTCCTAATCTCTCTAGGTTCACCAGGTTCTGCCAGCAGCAGCCTGACTTCTGGCACTGAAAAAGAGCGGGCACCATCTGCTCCTGCTTTCTGCAGTCAGTTATCTGCAGTCTTTGGGAGCTGGTACTGCCGCCTTGATGCCGCAGCCTCCTACAAGGTGAAGGAAGGGGATCCTTTCCTCGCATCGGTCAGGGTAGTTGCCGATGCCCTGATTATTCTGCTTCTGCTGCAGCTCAGACTGCAGAGGGGAAGATGGTGCCGTGTTCACTTGCTGTGCAGAGGGGCTTGTTGAGCTGCAGTGTCTGAAATGAAGCAGGTCTCTCGTGTCATTCAGGACACTGCCCCACCTCGAGTACTGCTTTGCTTACCAGTGCAGGTGCTGGACTCCTGCACCGTGAGGTGTCTCTGTCCTCTCGAGGCTCGTGTGTTTTGCAGGACRGTGGGAGGGAGGCAGCCTTCCCTCCGTGGGCAGAGGTTGCTCTTCCCTCCTGCGGTCTGTCCACGGTTGGAATGGGGGTGGGAGGTCAAGGATGACGTTTAGTGGTGGTCTCGGGTGGAGAGGGAAGCAGCTTGTGTCGTTTTGGACACTGGCTGCACTTCCATCCTCACAGCTCTAAGAGCAGGATGGGCCCAACCGCCTCGTGATCTCTCCGGTGCTTTGCTAGCCTTGCCGTGCCTGTTCTTGAGGAGTGACCTGAATTTCTCCCTTGCTCTGGTGTAAGCTCATTATCCTTTATCCCATTTACCATAGCAACAGAGAACAGATTATTCTCTTCCTCTTTGCAACAGCTTCTTATGTATTTGACAACTTCCTCTCTCCCTTTCACATCYTTCACCAGCCAAGATTCCATGACCCCGTTTCCTTCAGCCTCCTCGGGCAGGCTCCTTTGCAGCCCTTGCTTTCCTCTGGCCTCCTCCCAGCCGCCTCGTGCTTCCTCAGCAGGGCAGTGCCCAGAGAGGGCGGCAGCTCCTGCAGCTGAGGTCTGGTCAGCRTTGATGGGCCGCGGGGTTTCCATCATCGTCTTCCAGGCTCTAGTCCAGCACGCGTGTCCCAGGCTCGGAGCAGGGGCAGGAACCGGGAGGCAGGCACAGCCGGATCTCCAGCCGCTCCCTTTGGCTGTGCTGGCCCTGAAGCAGCGGTGCCCAGGGAGGCTGAGGCCCTGGGTGCCTTTGCACGCTCAGCAAAGGCGCGCGAGGCCCCTGTGGCACTGCCGGGCCCTCCGTGTCCCGAGGCCGCCGCGACGAGYGCAGCCCCCAGCGCAGCGCGGGCAGCACGGGGGCCGGCGCCGGAGGCCGTGCCCTGCGCTCGCTCACGCTGCGTCCCCCGGCTCTCCCGGAGCTGGGCGCGAGGAGAAGCGGCGACAGCTCTGGAGCACCAGCGACTGTTCCAGGCTTCTCCGTGGCCACGGGTACAGGAGGGAAGTTTAATCTGGGCGGGACGTTAACGTGGCTTTCCGTGCAGCCATTGACACAGGAGGACATCRCTCAGCAAGAACTCACTTTTAATGTTAATATCCCCATTGCATTCAGCCCCCGCAGGAAACCACTGATGGGTCTGTGCCAGCCTGAGGGCTGGGGTGAGGCTGCCCTGCCCAGGCAGCCCGAGCGGAGGGGAGGATGGTTAAATGCAGAGCGGAGCAGCCTCCCCGCGCGGAAGGGAGCGCCATGGGGCCGCGGGCTCCCTCCCCKGGGCTTGCGGTGACGGTCACCGTGTGCGAGGCCCAGACCAGGCACAGCAGAGCCGCGTCCCGGGGCCCCGAGCCGCGTGGCCCCTCCGGGCAGCACGCGCGCCTGCGGCGGAGAYGGCGTCTGCGCAGCACCCAGTGCCGCACCCAGCGCCGCGGGGCTCCGCGCTCGCGCCACGGGGACCGTGAGTGATGCTGAGGGGCACGTCTGGGTTGGGCCGCCCCTCCCTGCTCTGCTCGCAGGGGCACCGYGCCAGATACTTCTCCTTTCCTCTCTCCACCTCTTCCTTGAGACCAGGTGCTACCGGGGAGCAGCTGGGCAAGGGCCCTCACACTCCAGCTAGTTGGTCCCGGCTGCSCGGGCTGGTTCAGCCTCTCGCCTGGGACGGGTCTCTGCACAGTCCTGCAGGGAAGGGYGGCGCGAGCGGGCGGGTGGGCAGCGGCGAGTGCAGACCTGCTGCTGCTGGACACGAGACCCACGGCAGGAGGCCCCCGTGCTGCAGACCTGCGAGAAACGAGCACGGCCTGGGGCACGAGGGTCCCCTCTGGCAGTCCAGAGCCCCTTCTCCCCGGCCACCACTGCCCGAACGGCGGGGTATTGGTGCAGACACATGTCTACAGCCACGAAGCGCAGATCAAGGTCTTGCTTGGTCTCCTGCTCCCATTCCTAGACTGTGAGTTCCCATTCTGCACCCCTTTGACCTGCTCCCGCCCCCTGCTCTATGTGCCTGCCCAGGGCTGCTCCTGCTCACCCTGCGTGGCTCTCTGCAGCCCTCCAAGCCCCATCCTTTGGCTTTGCAGGACAGAAACTCAGTTTCACACTCCTAGAAGCTGTCAGCTTTCCCTCTGTGGGGAAGGATGCTTCACTGGGGGCTATGGTCCTACCTGCAGTCCACGTAGGCCTCCAGCACCGCGCTGCAGCCCGCGACTGCTCAGGTGATTAACGGGGCGAGATTGGAGCTCTCCTCTGGTGCTTGGTCACCCTCCAGCGACCGGCGCTGCTTGCGCCCGCCTGCAGCAGCAAGTGAGGGCCAGGTGGGTGCTGGGGCGAGCCGGGACCAGCAGAACCATCACACCTCCCCACAGGAGCCCCGGCCTGCCGGGGACCGTCTCTGTCCTCGCGCCCCAGGCCAGCCCCGTCACTCACTCAGCGATCTCAGGAGCCTCTTGCCCAGGGTCTCCTCGGAGCCGCTCGGGGAGGAGCTGCCCCCGGCCTCTCTGCCGGGGGACTCCGTGTCCAGGGCAGGGCCGCAGTGCTCGCTGCCTGCAAAAGCCCGGGCGGCTGCAGGGGTCACGGGCAGGGCCCCGGGCACTGCTGCTCTTGCTGCCTCCGCTCCCTGCCCCGTATCTGCTCTCCCAGCCCGGGGCTCACTCTGCTGCTCGCCGCCCTCCTTGCTGCCGGTCGCCTCCTCCTGGATGTTGGGGATCCCGTCCATGCGCAGGACCACGGAGTCGCTGGGGCTGCGCAGCCCCTCGGCCCGGCCGCCTGCGGGACGGGGGGCAGATGCTGCAGGGCAGGGAGCAGCGCGGCCTCTGCGGCTGCCTCGGTGCCAGGCRGGGGAGGGATGCGCTGGGGGGCCGCGGGGCGACTCACACGGGGCGCTGCTCCGCTCSTGCAGGACGGCGTCCTTGGTGTCCTCTTTGGGCGTCGGGGGCGTCCCGCGGGCCGTCGAGGCCCTGGTCGAATCCCTGTCRTTGAAGACCTCCACGTCCGGGGACTGGGGCGAGCTGTCCATGCGAGTGGCCACCACCGCGTTCTGGTACTGCTGCCGGGTGACCTGGGCCGGCAGGCGTGAGCTCAGCACCGCGCCGGGGCGTGCCGGTGAGGAGCACCAGCCCTGCCCGCGGTGCTGCCAACGCGGCCGTGGACGCGGTCCTGCCCGCGGTGCTGCCAACGCGGCCGTGGACGCGGTCCTGCCCGCGCGGGACTCCCCCGCAGCACAGGGCGCAGGGCAGCAAGGGCGCCGGAGGGGCAGCGCGGGTACCTTCACAAACTGCACGTCGCAGAGGATGTGCACCGAGTAGTCGGGCGTGTAGATGTTGTTGCTGCTGCTGTAGAGCTGCGTGGTGCTGCCTCCGGAGTCGCAGTGCTCCCGGTTGGGCGACTCGGAGCGGTTCAGCCCGCTGCAGCGGGACGGGGACCTGTTTACTGCGGGGAGGGATGGGGACCACGGCAGGGAGGCGGGATGCGGGAGCACAGACAGGACRGAGAGCGCAGAACGCCCGCTCTTACTCGCGGTGCCGCTGGAGCGGGGGCGGCCGCGCTGCCCCGGGCACACGGCGTMCCCTGCACAGCGATCCTGCCCCAGCCCCCTGCGCCCCCATCCTGCCGCCAGCCGYGCAGCTTTACCTGGGGAGCCGGCCAGGGAGTCCCCTCTGCTGAAGGCGAACGAGCGCGACACTGACACGGGCACTGCGAGACACACGGGAGAGACGGGCAAGGGGTGGGCGAGGGGTGGCGGGGGAGCTTCCGGGAACCGGGCTCCAGCTAAAGGGAGCAAAGGYCCTGCCCTGGGGCTCCGGGACCTCCGTGCGCAGGGGACCAGCAGAACGGCCCCGAGGGGAGGCCGGGGCACCGCGCAGGCTGGAGCCACATGCGGCACTTTGGGACCTGGCACCAAGGGCTGCCTGGACCCTTCCCTCTGGGAGTGCAACTTGCTGGACATTTTCCACACTTTCCACTGTTAATTTCCCCAGTTTGCAGCCGCAGAGACAGTTTTGAGGCCAGTCCCTTCCCGGTCTCTGCGGCTGGGAGGTTGCAGGGCCCCCAGGGCTTGTGCTGGGGATTTGGGGCTCTCTGCAACACTGGGCAGGGCAGCACAGAGCATAARCGCCGGCCTCACCGCCCCCTCCCCATGTCCGTGCACCCCTCGGCTGCGCTCCCCTTCAAACCAGGACGACACCGGGACCCTGGGGGGTTCCTGCCTTGGAGACAACCCTCCCTGCCCAAAGCTTGTCCTGCAGCCCCCTCCTCCTGCCCCAGYGCTCCTCCCCCGCCGTCTCCTCTGCCGTGTCCTCCCTATGAACGAAGCTTGCTGCAGATGAGAGACCAAGCAAGAGCACGAGCGTGAGGTGCTGCCCAGAAGAGCCCGGTCCAGCCCGGAGCGACGAGCGCACCTGTCTGCCCTGCCCGGCACCGCGCCGGGCGCCGCGGCTGRCCGGGGACGGCCCTGGCCCCGGCACCGAACGCTGCCCGGCTCCATGGCAGCCACACAGCAACGGTCCATGAGCACCCAGCCGCCAGCGCTCGGAGCCAGCGTCCGAGCTCTGCGCCACGACGTGCTACTCACGCTCACTGCTGCCGGCTCTGCTTCAAGGAGACGGGAGGAGCGCCGGCCCGGCAAGGTAAGCGCCCCGCGGAGCTCGGCCCCTCACCCTGCCTCCTTGCTGTTCGCGGTGACACCACACAAGCAACACACACATGTCCTGCGACAGGCAGAGGCGGCTGGATGGGAGAAAACATCTTGTGACACAACATCATGCGGGAGCACGTGGAGAGACGCAGCCCCGGGCGGCACCGCGCACCCCGGCACRGGCACACCCCGCTCCCGGGCMGGGGACAGCACYGGGCATGGGCCATGCAGTGACGTGCCGGGGAGCCAGCTCTGCTGCGCCCGACCTGCGGCACCGCGGGCGCCTTGGGGCAAGACGCCCGGCAGCACCAGACCCATCAGCACCAGAGCCGCTTTTCAATGAGAGCAAAGCAAGCAGCGAGACACGCATGAGCCCTTCAGCTGCACACAGACCACGGCGCTCGGGAGTCACAACCCCTGCCCAAGGAGGCCGCCCGCCCCTTTGGCCAGCGACGTCCCTCCCTGCAGGCTGCACCTGGCACCTTCTGGATTGCATCGGGTGCTCCGAGCGGCTCCCGGCCGCTCGGCCCCGCCTGGCACGTGTGCCGCAGCRCGGGGCTGCGGGAGGCGACGTGCGGGCCGGGCTCGGGTGGCTCTTCTGCCCCCGAGCGCCCAGACATCAGCCGTTTACGGCGGTCATCGGCCGCTGGTCACCCCGCTCGGAGCTCTTCCGAGGCCGGGGCTCTTCCCCGGCTGCCGCGCGGGCAGGACGTGAACCGGGGCTGTGCTGGGTCCTCTGCTTTCGTCCCCGCCGCAGCGCCGTGTTGGTGCTGCCACCTCAACCGAGCCGCACATGTGAGCCCGGGGGGCCCGTCCGGCACCGCGGCCGACAGGAGCCGTGCGGCTGAGGGTGCAAGAGCCCCGGGCGGCCCGCGACACCTACGCAGGAAGGAGGACCCGGCCAGGCTGCTCCCTTTCCGCACGTCGCTCTCTGAAATGACAGCAGGAGCCTCCTGAGCTCTTGGGAAGGGTCCCGCACTGCCCGCTCTGGCGAGATGTGCCCAGCACGCGGCAGGGGGGTGGAAGCCCCCCGCAATGCCCCATCAGTACCCATGGCACGCAGTGACCAGCCACAGCCGCCCGACCCGGAGGGCTCCAGTTCTGCGTCCCCAGGCGTCCCGCCGAGCTCAGCCCCTCTCCCGGTGCCCGAGGGCCGCGGCAGGGCCCAGCCCAGTGCCCGCCGCGCTCCTGCCCCATGCCCGGCCCGCCCGCGGAGCTGCCGCCCTCACCCGAGGAGAAGATGGCCGTGATGGCTGGGACCCCGTAGTAGGTGAAGGCCCCGTTCTCAAAGCGCAGCTCCTCCTTGCCCACCTCCACCTCCACTTTTCCCTGGAAGGAGGAGGACAACCCGCTTGGACGGGCAGCCCCTGGTCCTGCCCCTCGGGCACACAGGGCTGCAGGGACCCTAMGTGCACCCCGAGCAGACGTGCTCCTCCCGCCACCACCCCTTCGGAGACCACAGGGGCTTGTGCTCGCTTTGTAAGCCCCAGGCCGGGGTCACCCGGGCGGGCAGAGGCGGGACGCTGGCCGTGCAGGAGCAGCAGCACTGAGGGATGTGCCTGGGGCTGCCGCAGGAGCCCTGCAGGGCTGAGGTTTGGGGCGAGGGCAAGGAGCTACCAAACCACACGGGCACCCCCCCCGGAGCACCACAGGGCTGCCCAGAAGACACCTCTGCCTCCGCACCCTGGGGCTCCCCCGAGCCAGCCGGCCCGCGTTTCGAAGCCACATGTGGCCAAGACCAGCCCCGACGTGGGKCCACCTCCCCACCGCGCACCAGCCAGGCCCAGGGCAGCAAGGTGACACCCGCCACATGTCACCACGTGCACAGCCCGGCTGGCGGCCCCTCCGGGTGAGCGCGTGCCAGCCGGCCCCGCGCACCTGCAGGATGAGAACGAAGTAGTCGACGGGGCGGTTGCGCTGGTAGAGGTAATGCTCCAAGGCCTTCTTGTTCTTCCGGTCGTACTTGAGCTCCTGGATGACGTTGGGGTGCTTCAGGAGCCGCAGCAGGATCTTCTCGGAGAGGTAGGGGGACTTGAAGGGCTCCACCTCTGGAACGGCGGCAGCACACGCTGGCTCAGCAGGGCCGGCCGGGGCCCCACAGCTCCGCGCGGCCGGCGCCGGCCCCCGGCGCTGCAGCCCCAAGCAGCCTCCGCGCTGCCCAGGCCTCTCCCCTGCAGCCCACGGGGCACCCAGCGCAGACCTGAGCAGGAGCAGGAGCCTGCGGAGCCGCGAGGGGGAGAGCCCAGCCCAGGGAGCCCCAGGAATAAATTCATGGGGAATTTATTCCCCAGGGCAGGGGTACCTGTTGCCATAAACCGATGTGTAGCCAGCAGGAGCTGTGGGGAGATCTTCACCCTCATCTCGCTGTCAGAAAGCCTGAAGATGGAGAAGTCCTGGGGCTTGCGCCCCCGGTGGGGCACCCGCTCCTTCTTCCGGTTGTCGGCTATGGGGCAGAGAGCGGCAGAGGTTACGGGACACGACGGCCAAGCACGGCCCCGGCAGCAGCCACGCGGTGCAYGTGCACAGCAGCAGCACCACGCACGGCATGAGCACGCACAGACCACGTCGTGCATCACCCACCACCGTGACAGCTCCCTGGGGACCAGCCGGACCCCGGAGCGTGCTGCATCCTCAGGAACACGCTCCTGGGTTGCTCTGGCTGGAGCAGCACCAGAAGACCGTTGGCAAGGCCCTTGGGAAGCAGCTGTGRGCTCACACACCTCCCTGGTCGGGCTCTCCCTAGCCACTGGCTGCTGATGCTGGAGCTTCTCTAGCTTGAGCCTTCAGGGCTCCCAAACACCTGACCAGCGTCTCTCCATCACTCTTGTCATCCCACCACAAACATGAATCCCCCTGGGGTAGGACCGTGATTTACCCCAGCCTGTTTCCTACCCACATGTCTGCCTCTCTGTCCGGGCTCCCACCCTGGGACACTCTGGGACACTAACTGTACAGATCCGTCTCATCCAGGATCTCGGACTTGATGATCTCCTCAATGACATCCTCCAAGGTGACAATGCCCATCACCTCGTAGAACGGGTCTCCTTCCCCTTCGTTGTTCACCCGCTGCACAATGGCCAGGTGGGACTTTCCTGTGGGGAGAGAGCAGAGAGGCAGTGAGACCCTCCCCACGGGCGCCGTGTCCCTGGGCGCCCCTTGCCCCGTCCTCCTGGTGCTTGCTCCTTCTGCTGGTCATTGTCTTTCCTAGCAGCTTGCCGGCAATAGATCACCCCACATCCTTCTATCGATTGCTGTCTGGACCGGCCCTAAATCTTTTCTTAAAATACAAGCAAAGCCTCCAGCTCCTTGGAACGGCAGCTGCTTGAAATGCAGAAACGCACATTTTTGTTTGCAGCTTTCTGCTCAGCTCCTGAGCAGATGGTTCACCTCTTTGATGAACCGTCTGGAAGCAGAGGCTGAACACTCCAAACGATCAGCTTGCACCTGAGCATCTTCTCCAAACCCTGCCCGACAGCRCTTCATCTCCGTTGCCTTCAACCAACCAGCGGGGACTGGGACCTTCCTGGGATCTGCTGGGGGCTTCTGCTCCGAGTCACAGTGTTTTTCAAGCACAATTTTGGCTTTCTTGCCTGTCCTCAGTAAGCTGGCAGATGTGCTGACATATTCCCAGGCTTCTTGCTTTTGGCATACTTTAAACACCGCTGTTTGCTTTGGCTCTTTGGCTCCCTGTAAGCTGTTTTGAGTCTCTTGTCTTCTCCCTTCCATTATCATCTGCTCTAATTTATGTTCCTACTCAGCAGCTTGACTAGAACCCAATTCCCAGATCTGGAACAGTTCCTGGGTCTCCAGCTCAAGTGCCTTCTTGGACCTGCCAATTAACAGCACCGATTTACTCACTGCTCCTGTGACTCCTGTTCTGCTCAGCAGCGCACACAAGTTTGAGCCTCTAGTTTTGCTTAAAATCAAAAAAAAGAAGAAGAAGAAGGTCTCCCATGAACGCTACATCCGATCCTTTTCCCTCTCTGTGCTTTTCCGCAGCTTCCCGCCGTTTCCCCTTGCAATTCCTCTGTTCATGCAGGGTGCTGCTCCCGCACGACGCCCACGGCCTGGGGGCCCCGGGACCCCCGCAGTCCCCTGCGGGGCGCCTCTCCCTTCGCACCAGAGGTGTCTCCTGCMGGCAGACCTGGCTCTGGGCGACGCCCGCGCCTCGCTGCCCTGGAGGTGCCTCCGCGGCCGCCCACGGCAAGCCTGGCTGCTGCCGCGGGGCGTGGACGCTGCCTGGGCACAGAGGGGCGCTGCGGACCCGCTCCCATCTGCCCCTCCGCGGCGCAGGGACGGGGACGCCCAGGGCAGCGCGCCCTGCTGGGGACACGCCACCTTCGAACAGCCCTGCCCCGCGCCTGGCCCCGGCAGGCGACGGGTCTCAGCCGCGGAGCAGCACTGCACATCCCCACTGAGGGGCTGGGGCATTTTCCGCAGTATAAACYCCCTCCTCCTCATACCGAGCTTTTATTGCAGGATTTCAGAGAGCAGCTCACTGCCTCCCACGCCTACAGAATTAGAAACGAGAACATAACACTGCACTGAGYAGCACTGCTGTTCCTCCTGTGAAGCTGGAGATACTTTAAAAACAAATCGGTATCTTCAAGGCATTGAAACCTGAGCGATTTCTTTGGGCCAGGGCAATCTCACTCTTTTCCTATGGCGGTTTTGAATACCGTCTGTTCAGGGTGTGAACAAGCACTGTGACTTGAGCCTTAAAAAGAAAAAAAAGGAGCAGAGTTGGCTGCAACACAGCAGCAACAGCCACGTTCCATCCCAGCAAAGTCCAGCTTCCAAAAACGTCTCCTTTGCCAAAACCCACTCCCAAACACTGGGGCCATCTGGTCTCATACAAGTCCTCGGGTGAGCAAGGAGAGGGGAGAAGTTATTTCTTTTGGCCAAAAGCTCGCTGTTAATGACATTTACATGCAACCCAAAACCACCAAACCCTTACAAAAAGCTTAGGTGCTACTTAGAGGCAGTCAGAGAGTAATGGAGGCAATTTTTTTTGGCCAAACACCTACGTCGACACTGTAAATTACTCTAGAATGGCCACAGGGAAATGTGATTCCAGCTCTACGTTCACAGAGCAGCAAATCAGGTTACGGAGAAGCAACCCGGCCCCATTACTGAGAGCGGAGACCCACAGTTCCGCCGCACTGGGGCAGAGCCAGCGGGGCTGCTAGAGCACTCAAGAGTTCTTTATTTTCACAGAAAATAAACACTTGTAGCCATACTATAAACCCCAGGTTTAGGTTTCCAGGATAATGTTCACGCTAGAACAGGAGCAGGTACGCAGGCATGGAAAGTCATTGCAATTAGCATTCCCTCCCGGCCAGCTGACACTCGTGACACCCTTAACAACCCTCATGGAGCCAGGTGGGAATCACCCCTCCTCCCGGGAAAGGGCCAGCGTGCCCCGATTCCCAGCTGAAGGGCATGAACGCATTTTCAAGGCTCTGCCCCTACACCTCGCTGCGTCCTTCGTCTCTGCCTGTCACGGAGAGCTGCTGCTTCTYGAGACTTCTGCACCAGACCTTGTAAATCCAGCGGGGGCAGCTGGGGGAGGTCTCCCGGGTGGTGGCACCCCCGAGCTTGGGTACCCTGGGGCTGCTGCACTCCGCAGGGAGCGGAGGAACCGCAGCAGCTTCCGCACAAGGTTTGGGGGCAGGAACGTCTTTCCRCCAGTTGAGGAGGTGCAGGGGGGGCTGGCCCGGCCCAGGAGCAGCCCTGGGGACCGTGGAGAAGCAGTGTCCTCTTTGCTGGCTGCTGTTTTGTGGTTCTGTCTGGGGGGAAGTGTGACTGAATGATGCAAATCACTTAAACAAAACCCCAGCCYGATACAAACCAGGTTCGAGATCTGTAACACTGCTTCCAAAGCTGTGCTGTTATAACTGCTCCCCGATAGTTCCAGTGAAATGAATTACACGGGCTAGCCGTGTCACTGCTAGCGATCTGTCACGTGTGAGACTTACAGGGACAGCACAGATGCAAAAATGCACCGTGAAACAGTGGGAATCAAAGCCTTGGCTTGGCACGCGCTGGAGGAATGGGGCAGTGAACTCTGCTTGTGCGAACAGCTCCGCTGGCCTCCGTGGGACTGCTCGTGCACAGGAAACCTCACAGGGGATTAAGAGTCTGCTCAGCACGGGCTACGACGGCACTAAATTCCTTAGGGGCAATGTGAAATCTGCTCTTTTCAAACAGCAGCTTCACTAAAATTGAATGCCTCAAAATGCTAAATTATAGAGCTAATATAAACAAGTGCGAGCTGGGAGGAGCAGGTACCTGCACARCTAGCTACAGCTTTTATGCCTGGTTTTAGGAGCCTTCCTTTTCATCGGCATCTGGATGACATTGGGCTCGCTGAGCTACCTCAAAGCACCCTCCCCAACGGGAGGACGAGAAAATGAACGAGAAAATGTCTTTTCTTGTGGGAAAGAAAGTGCTGCTGGCGGCAGAAATAGCCCGGCTGCTTCCTTATCATTCTTTATGTAGGTGCTCTGCCAGAGGAAYGTTAAAGACGCTTTAACCCGGTCTCTTGTTCCGCAAGATGAGGATCCTGAGTAGGAAATTTCTCTTCAGGAGTTTTACTGTAAAATCTAAAATCGCTATTAAAACATTAAAGGTATAGGCACAAGCTATGAATAACTTCCAGCTACAAAATGGAAAGCAAAAAAAAAAAAAAAGGATAATTGTAAAATTAGGCCGATTGACAGAATATCGTGCTGCAACTCAAACCTCTTCTCAATGAGCCTGTGATCGCAGCTCCTGCCAGGGCTGGGGCAGGAGCCGGCGCCCTCGTCTCCCGTGGCAGACCCGTGGCCGAGGGCAGCGCCGGGGGCCGCCGCGCTCAGGGGGCCGCCGCGCTCGGGGGGCCGCCGCGCTCGGGGGCCGCAGCGAGGGGCAGCCCCCTGTGCAGCAGGGCCGCCCCTGGCGCCTCGCTCGGCTCCTCTGGTCCTCTCCGGAGGCGTCCGCGGGGCCGGGGTGGCCACGCGGGAAGCGGTGTTCTCCAGCAGGAGCCGGGACAGCGCCGGAGGCTGCCGYGCTCGCGGTGACCACGGCCCCAGGGACGGGACGGCAAGAGAAGCAGCTCAGCGAGTACAGGCACCGGCTTCCAGGGCTGACGGAGGCTATGGAGTGTTCTGGAAACCAAAGGCAGGCTCTGGGGCCCAAGTCACCTCCRCAGGGGCAGGCTGGTTTCTCCTGTAGGTCTGGAAATTGCCTTGGAAGAATTTACCTTCAGGAGCTTTGAAAAAAACCAAACGGCTGAGGAAATACGTGGTGAGCAGCACCCAGCGCCTGCCTGCTGCAGGAAGACGAGCACAAGAGCCGACGTGCGCTGTTCCTCTGGCAGAGGACGGCGTCCTGCGGAAAGGCAGCACGGCGGAACGTGACCCACGAGCCTGCGAATGACCTGAGCAGCGGGAAAGGACCGAGAGAGCCCGGAGGCGCCTGCGGGGCCGGGGCGCCCCTCTCGGAAAGCCACCGTGGGCCGTTACGGCACAGGAGCGAAGCTGCAGCGTGTATTGCTTTGGATCTCTGCAGGGAAGGCAGGAAAAGGGGCTGCGTCGCCCTCCACGCTTCACACTAAACAAGCACATGAGCTTTTCCTCCTATTTCTCGTCTCCTGAGATGAAGTGTTGCCGTGCTGAGGTTTTGCCTGCCCCTCCACGCTGCTCTGGTTTGATAACACGGTGCGGTTACAGCTCCGGTGCACTAGGCAGCTCCTGCAGCAGCCCCGGAGAAAAGGCCAGGCTCCCCCAGAAGCACCCATGCAGGAGCTGTCTCCAAGGCTCTTCCTGCCGTACGTTCAATGTTTTCAGCTTCTTCAGGCTGCAGGGCAGTTACCCTGCTCGTGTGCARCTTCCTATGGCTTATGAAGCGTGAACGCGGATTTGGGGCGAGCTCCTCCTCGCAGCACTTCCACGCGGATGCTCCACAGCCAAGCATGGCTTTGCTGGGGTGGGTCCAGCCTGCCCGGATTGCTGCCAGCCCGGGCGCCRCTCCTCGTCCCCCGAGGTTGTTCCACCGAGCCCTGAGGAGGGGAAGTCCAGAGCTCCCAGTCTAACTGTTTCCAGGAAGAAACACCAGGAGAGAGGACAACAACAGGCCTGCAAAAGGGTGGCTGTGGACAGCTTGACCGCTTCCCTCGGGCTTGCTGAGCTCCGTCTTGTCAGCCAAGAGCTGCCCGTGGTGGGGGTACCCGTGCTGGGCCATGAGCTGCCCATGGTGGGGGTACCCGTGCTGGGCCATGAGCCTTCCTGCTGCTCCTGGAGCGTGCTCTGCTCGTCTGGAGCAGGTTGAACGTTTGGGGCAATCTGAAGCCACAGGCTTCAGCCGTGCCCTGGGGGACACGTCGGAGAGCGGGACTCCTGTGGGCACACAGGGGCACGGATCCATCCGCCTGAAAATGCTGCACAGGCTCCTGCTGGGAGCGGAGCGTCTCTGCTGACGCACACACTAGAGCTGTCCGGACAAAGCATCAACGCACTGAGCTCAAACAAGGCCAGCAACCAACGAGGGAAAACTCCCCTTCAAAACCTGCTGGAAAAGCCTGGAAAAAAGATAAACTTCAGAGCCAGGATAACGTGCAATGAGAAACGAAACACATCAGGTAAACAAGGATGATGATACCACTGTGTAGGAGGAGAGACAGGAAGGGCAAGTGCTAATGGTGGTGTGAGCAAGAGCTACAGAAAACACTGCATTTAAGCATCCTGCTGGCATTTTCCTGAAAAAAAATGTTTATGTGTTAGTAGAAAATCTAAAATTACTCATATACTATGCAAAAGTGACATAGGTATAGTAGTTATGGCAGAATAATAATGATTACTGAAACCAATCTTGAAGTACAGTTACTGCTCATGAAAGATATGAAATTGGCAAGTACTTTATATAAACACTGCCATAGCCCAAAGAAATGAAAATTACGAAGACCTGTTGAAATGAAGAGCCTGGGAGAAGGAAGAGAAAGCTGCCGCGGGCGGGGAGGTGGCGGCAGCCGCGCTCACCCTGCGGGCTCCGCTTCCCTGCAGCGACACCGGCGTCCCAGCCAGCGGGAGCGCTTGCTGCCCTGCGGGCGGGCCGGATGTGCCAAGGGGTGGACGCTGCCGTCAGAGAGGCACCGAAGCAGCGAGCAGCGAGGCGGGGGGCGCGGTAGCAGAGATGTCCTGGAAAAGCTGCCTGTGGAAAGAAACCTCGATTTCTTCAAACAAGGTGCTTCAGCATAATTGAAATGGACACGGAAAAAGGAGACAGTGACAAAGATTCTGAATTACAACTGGGAAATGTTTATTTTGGATGCTAAGTAGTCAAGTGAACTGGGCTGGAAGAGCAATAGATGTGACTGTGAAGGCAGCTTGGAGGGAAGGTCTGTTGCAGTGCAGAAGGCGGCCTGGAAACCTGTGCTTAGAGCCGGGAAAGGGGAGTTCAGGAGGGGGCCAGGMCCGGCCTGGGGGATCTATTGGCCACCTACAAATACAGGATGCTGGGAGTGAGCAGAGGGCCTAGAAATGGGAGAAAGGCAAATGAGAACAGCAACACCTGGGGATAAGAAAACTGGGGTGAAGAGCTGGAATTGCTAAACACTGAGCAGAGTTAGATAACAAGACAAGAGAGGGTTTTAGCCACATAAAAAAAGGGGAGGGGGGAAGAAAGGAAGTGAGAATAGGACAATGTTTAAGGGACAGTTCTGCCTAGGGGTGATACTAAACACTGAAGGAGGTGACAACAGGAYATAGACGTATGGGAGTAAGAGCCCAAAGCAAAATCCCAAGATCCAGACTGGAGTAGGCTGGAGAACCTCCATCTGGGCTGAGGGCTAGTATAAGAAAGTGCAGGGCAAGCAGCAAGTCTTGTTAACGTACCTGTGAGCTGGGGAGCGATACAACGAAGGAAACTCAGCGTTTGTGTGGGGAGGAGAGCAGACAAACCCAGTGAGCCAAGCAACCACCCGCCCATGTCTACGGGTCCACTGATGAAGAGYGTTCCACGTTAGAGAACAAATGTGGAAGGAGAAACATCCGAATACCTCGTAATAACAGGGGGAAAACGCAGGGGAGGCTGCCCAAGGGCTGAYGTGCTAAACCCGCGCGATGTCTTTGATAATCCCTGACTTGCYAGAGAAAGGAGAGGTAGCAGAGCCCAAGTGACCTTTGCTAACACTGTAGCATGGGGCAGAAACTGCAGCTGAGGAGGAGCTGCATGGCATGAGGAGTTAGGAAGAGGAGAGACAACCGTGTTAGAAGAGACAGGGGAGGTGCAGGGAGAAGAAATTACTGCAGAACTCTTCAAGGCTGAACCCAGAGAACCATCTTAATGCTTTTGCTAAAAGCCCTATTACTTAAAAACACAAGAAATTGCCCCAAGTTGTCAGCTGGCAGGCGCGCTAGGAGGCAGCGAGGTTAAACATTTAATGCCACGCAGAGTTCCTCCACCTGCGGCCCCGGGAGGTGGTGGGAACAGAGCTGTGCGCTCTGGGGACGATGCTGCCCTGTGGGTACCTGCTGGTCGACCGCTCTCCGCTTGTCTGGTACCGATAAATCCCTGCTTCCTCACCCCCAGCCCTCTAGGCTAGCAGAGCTGACTCACAGAGAGGCTTTTTCCGTGCCAGGGAAGGACTTGCTTGGCGTCTCTCACATGATCAGCCTTGCTTGCTGCAGAGAGCACAGCAGCCAAGGAGCCTCTGTGTTATCCTCCTCCTTACATAATGCAGGATGTCGCTGTGCAGCCATTTCTTACAGCCTCAGCCACCACGGAGTGATGGACTGGATGGCACACAGGAACGATTCACAGTTCCCAGGAGGGAAAAAGCAAGTGCTGCATATTCTCAAGGCAGGGCTAATGAAATAGAGCACTCAGCCGCTCTGGGGCCGCTGGCAGCCGCTGCGCTGCGAGCGCAGCAGGAGCTGCGAGGAAKGAACAGCTACATCTAAGGATTTCGGCTTTTGCCCTTCCCTTAAACCGCTTGCACACAAACCCTTTCCAGGCTGTTTCCGAGCTGCAAAGGTGAGAGCCAAGCACTGAGATGCAGCCTCCTGCCTCAACCCCCGCCAGGGCACACAGCCCCTGCACGCCAGGCCCCGCCGCGGCCTCGGACCCTGCCTGCCCCGAGGAGCCAGCGACCCCCCGGGGCCGAGGCCTCCATCCTGTCCCAGGCGTTTCTGGAGCTGAGACCCTCAGCGCGGCCCGGGGGTGTCTCAGCACAGCAGGGACACAGGCAGCACATGCAGGCAGGGCACGGCCCCCAGGCTGGCCTGACCCGGGCTCACCAGGACCTGCGTAGGGGAGCGCGGGGAGCCCCGACGGCCTCACCCTTCTTGAACTCCTCGAGCAGCGTGTCGAGGCGCGTGTCGTTGAAGACGCAGTGGAGCGGGCGGCGGTAGAAGCGCGTCACGGTCTGCAGGGGTGTGCAGTCGTCGGGGTCCACGAAGGCCAGGTCCTTGACAAAGAGCAGGTCCACGATGTTGTCACGTTGGTCGCCCTCGTAGACAGGGATGCGAGTGTAGCCGGAACGGAGGATCTCGGAGACGGTGGCGAAGTCGAGCACGGCATCGGCGCGCAGCATGAAGCAGTCGGCGAGCGGCGTGAGCACGTCCTCCACCACCTTGGTGCGCAGCTCCAGCGCGCCCTGCACCATGGCCAGCTCCTCGCGCACCAGGTCGCCGTGGGGGCCGGCGGCGCGCAGCGTCTCCAGGAGCCGCTCGCGCGTGGAGAAGACGCTGAACTCCTGCCGCAGCGCCCAGTCGAGCAGGCGGCTCAGCGGGTAGCAGAGCGGGAAGGCGGCCAGCATGAGCAGGCGCGTGAGGCAGAGCGTGCGCGAGGCGATGGCCAGCCYGTGCCGCGCGCACACCGAGTAGGGCAGCACCTCGCCGCCCAGGAACACGGCGGCGGCGCAGAGCAGCACGGGCAGCCAGGGCGCGCCGCGCGGGGCCGCGGCCGCGGGGCCGCCGGG
>PTEX01000299.1:85534-97435 GCA_003342815.1 Eudromia elegans | reverse complement strand
CGGGGCTCCCCGCAGCCGCTCCGCTGCCGGCTCCCCGCCGCGCCGCGCTCCTCCCGCCCCAGCCCTTCTGCAACTGCACAAAAGGCTCCTCACCTCCTGCGGCCCCCAATTCACACAAAGAAACTTCGTTAAAAAGAAAAAAAAAAACCCTCAGGCCAAATCTCTGTCCCGAGGCACTTACTTTAGAAAGTGGAATACAAAGCATGCGTGCAAAACAATGAATAATTATCCGTCTTGCCTTTTTTTTATTAACTTTTTTTAAGACTTAAAAAGGCTTTTTAAGGCTTTTTTTTTTAAAAAAAGGTTGCAGATATTTCCGTAATTAATTTTGAAAGCCAGTTAATGCCAGGCAGATCCCAGTGGGCAGGTCTGTGGAAAGGGGGAAGTTTTGCAGAGATCTAGTCTCTAGCACAATACCGAATGGAAAAAGCAGACGCGTTTGCCAGTCGTTGGTGGCTCACTCCTGCTCTTCCCCCGCGCAGTATCGGATCTCACCGAGATGCACGTCCCGYATTCCCAGGCGCAGGCAGGTGGGCAAGTTTTCACACTCTTTCTTTTGCTCGGGCTCCTCGCTGGAGCCATCTCCATGTTACGAATTTTTCTTCTTGTAACAAGTCTCGGGCGAGGAGCTTGTTTTAAGTTCTGCCTCCTCGAGATGGGCTTCAGGCGAAAACGCCGACCAAAAATGCGGCACCGACCTCGAGCAGAAGGGAAGAGTGTAGTGCCTGAGATCGTACACGAGATTCATGTAAACCGTTGGTGGGAATCAATTTTCCTTCTTCAGCCCAAAGGTCAATATTTCAACAGCTTGCATGAGAAAACTTACACGTACTAAATGTCTTCACGACAGTTTTCATGTTAGAGATGGAGTAGGTATTTTTCCCCCCTCTTTCTTTTCCCCAGTTTTCCTCATGGCAATAAAGTTGAAATGTAGCAGCCCTTCAAAATGAAGCTTCTCATAGAAGTTGTAACCACAGGTTTTAACTTTTCATCACTTAAATGTGGAACAGAACCATTGCGAATGTGGGTGAGAGCGGGAGGGGACACATGTGGTGTGTATCAAGCATCAGTGTAAATCAGAAAGGTGTGCTAAAAGGGATTTCCTGCCTGGGAGCAAAGCGTGCTTAGTTGTTCGTAAGATCTGCGCGCCCACGCCGGGGCCGGCGTTGCTGGTAGCTCCCACCTCGGTGCGCTGGGGCTGCAGCGGGGGCTCTGCAGGGGGTCCGGCTCCCCGACGAGACCCTCGTGCCGCGGGGACCCCCTGCCCCGCTGCGCCGGGTCTCGGCAGCCGCGCTCCCCTGCCGGAGCCCAGCTCTGGTTTTCACTCCCTCCTCTGCGGGTTGCCCGGGGCACTTGGGACCAGGGCAAGAGCGAATGTGCAACCGGCTGCCCTTGTGCTGGGGAACGCGTGTTCCGAGCAGAGAGCTCAGTGAAAAGGAAAAGCTGGAAATCGGCGTCCAAAGGCACGGGAGAGGCCAGCGAGCGTCACTCTGGCTAGCACCCCCTTCCCACGCTATCCTGGGTGTCTTGGTTTCCTGCGCGCTTTCATATCTATTTTCTGAAATTTCCTCTCTCTGAATATCAGTGGATGGGAGTGGGGAAGAAGTCAGGAGGGCTGGACAAGCTGAAAAAGGAAAAAAAAGTAAACGAGAGCGATTGAAGAGAAATCTTTGAATGTCGAGGTCTGAACCTTTGTGTTTATGGGRTGTGGCCAGCTCAGCATTTGCCCTCGTGTAAGCTTTGCCTTTTTGCACACTGGTGCTGAGGGTGCATGGGACTCCGGCCCCTTAAACCTGGTGCATGTTTTTGCTCTGCGGACCCCAGCAGTGCTCATGTGCCTCCTGTTCCCACGTGGCCTGAACATGAACGGGGAGGGAAATGCATGCGTCGCGTTCTTCGCTTCCCTCTCGGATGCAGCAGCTCAGCAGGGTGCAGGACCAAGAGCAGGGGAGGAGGATGGCAGGAGCRCAGCTGCGTAGAGGGGCGCAGCTATCGGTGACGTCTCGGAGCGCTCCCAGGCAGCCCACGCTGCTCCTGCCGGGCATTCGGCCGCCAGCCGCGTGGAAGCTGCTCTGCTGCTGCCCTCAGGGCTGCTGGGCCATGTGCCGTTCTTGTTGAATGGGATCAGTCTCTAAGGAATTTCTGCACAGGGACCTTTCTGCTATAGCCCGCTCTCCTTGTTCTTCCTTGCCGTCCTCCACATCAGGTATTCCTCACTTTTGATGATCTTTTGTACTGTCTAGTACTCCTCTGTCCTGACAATCTGACCTCTTCAGAGCTTTTCCTTACTCTTCTGTTTCCATCCTTTTTAAATACATCTATCTCCTCTCTAGAAAGCCATGYACTGTGTCCGCACAGCCTAGACTGCCTTACCTAGATCTGCCCCTTTGGGTTCACTGGCCAATCTTCCTCGTCATCCTTCCTTTTCAGTTCTTTCTCTGTATCTCCCAAAGTGAAGTGAATTCGATAACTGTAAAATAGTGGGCATCAGTAGGCAGCCTTCAAGCGCACACATTGTTATATGCTAAGGTGTATTGATTAAGTTCATAGACTTTGTTTTTTGTGCCTTCTTTGGTGGTTGTAGGGATTGATACTGCCTCAGGGATCCCCATGGCCCAGGTAGATTCAGCTTTGACATCCCTGTAAGCCTTGAGCTTGCAAGAAAAAAGACACTCATCTTAAACGATGTCGTCTTAGGGCATCCCAGCAGCCTCCCCTGGGTGCGGAGATGAGAGCCAGGGCAGGGATCTGTCTCCYGCTCTTCGGTCTGCGGTTCTCAGGGCTTGGGCCCTGGAGTAACAGACCKGACCTTTAGCAGGGCCCTGGGGGCTGGAGTTCTGCCCCATGCTCCTGGGCTCTGCTCTCCTCATTCAGGCCTTGGAGTGGGGTGTGGGGTAGCTGATAGAGATTTAGCAGTGGCAACTTGGTCCTTCAGCAGCATATTTTACTGACAGAAGGTTTTTTATTTTATTTTTTATTCTTGGAGAGCTTGTGTTTTTGACTTGTATCTAAAACACCCTTCATTTTCCTGAAGTAAGGTGATTCCTTTAGCTTCAGGGTCATCATTCCTTACTTGTACCAGCTTTTCCTGGAAGCACTGATTGCATAACCCCAGATGTGCCTTTCCTTCCCGATGCYGAACAGCCTCGCAGCGGCCCGGAGCAGTTTCCCCTGGGCAGCCCAGGTAATGTGGGGCCTGTGAAGGGCGTGCATGAGGCAGCTTGCTTGAGCGTCACATGGAGACGGCTAGTGTGGCAATTTCATCACCTGGTGACCAACGTTGTCTATATCTAACAAAGCAGCTTGGGAGAGCGATTGCCTGTTGCGGATGGTTTGGGAGAGCTGCAGCATGTGCAGSTCCTCCTGAGGGTAGCAGAATAGACAACATCTGCGTGAGGTCTTGTCCTCTTTGCTGGTGTCTCTGAGCTTTGCTGAATGCTGCTGCCAAGAGGAAAACAAGGTAGTTTACTACTTGTTTACCCCAGGTAGAGTGTAGGGCAGGCCGGAGCCATCCTGTGCAGCCCAGGCCTTGTATGGTCAGCCCCAGAGACCACCCTCCTCCCATCGGTCATTTGTCTGCTCGTAGTTTGTTTGAAGAATCAGCATGTGTGGTACTGAGGGATGAGGCTTTATCAGATTTTCTTTGGACATTTGATGATGCGGAAGAGTAACGCTTTTGGAAGGTCTTTGCTCTGCCTTCAGYGGTGCTTTTCTCCATTTGCCTCCCTGCTCTCCTTCACCGTTTGTGCTGAGCGGCAGGGTGACGTCTCAAGACGGACTTTCTCCTGTCATGGGCACATGTTTGATTCCTGGGCAAGTACCAAGGGGCCAAGTCTCATGGCCTSACCTGCTTCTCTTTGTTATTGGATCATGTACCAATATTCCACTGAGGTTCTTCCTTCAGCTGGTCCTGACCAAAGGCCGACTGGCTCTGAGGAATGGGACGATGATATAAAAATRTCTCCAGAGGAAAAGGCTCAAGCAGCTCTCCTTTGGAATAAGCATGTAAGGCTAGCCAAGCACCCAGCCCCTCAGCATCCCTAGCCTAGGTACAGAACCTCCCTCAAGAGAGCATGCCAAAACGGGACCTGTGCCTGAGGACTAGGTGTGGTATGGAAACCTGGTGCCTTTTCCTTGGAATCAGCAAAGGGTTCTACAGGCGTGGAGCCTTAGAGCCCCTTTTGAGAGCTCCCTTCTGGTGCCATGACATGAGTTTAGTGGGCTGGTCTCAAGTCTCCTCATCTGCAGAGTGATTCTGAACTTCTTATCTTGAGGGCACGGAGACCAGCTACGACCAAACTGCAGTGCCAAGAACCCTGCTGCGAGCTGCCCGTGGGCATGGGTGCGTGGGGGGGCTCCTGCTCACACTGCACGGGCCCGAGTGCGTGGCTGCCGCTGCTCCTCCARTCTGCCCCCCTGCCTATGGCCCATAGGGACCTCAGGACATTTGCGCCCCGCAGCTCGCGCTGCCCCGTGTGCACTGGGGGAAGGAGAGGAGAGGGAGGGCGTGTGCATGCCGCAGGAAGGGCACAAGGAAGGGCTCGGAGCTGGAGGGCTCGTGGTGCGCCAGCCCTCCTAGCATGACCGGGCATATGGACAGCACATTTAGAAGAAAAAAACCCAACAACTATTAATTGCTGGTAAGTTATTTCCAGCACTTCCAGTATTTTATTTCCTTTTTTGGAGAGGATACTGGGCATCTGGAAAAGTGGCCAATTACTACAAAAATCTTGGAAAAGACACATTCCTGATGCCTTCCATCCTCGCCAGCAGATTCTAGCACATGCGAAGCTCCATGTTATGCACCCTAGGCCCAGCTGACAGATTTTGTGGCCCTGCAGGTCTGTCCCTCCAGACACCCGTGAGCCCCCGAGGTTGTATGTGAATCTGGAGACCTGTGCAGCAGGTGGCCATGTCACCTCAGCCCAGTCCGCACCGCGCAGGCTGCTCCGAGGACGACGGTTGTGGAGTTGGAAGGTTCTGAGGCTGTGAGGAGTGGAAAGGAAGACAGGAAACGCACAGGTGACTCCAGGAGTCATTTGTAGKTTTTTTCAGGATAAAAGCAACATTCTCTACCTCCTATGCTTGAGGTCGTTACAGATGCTCCTTCCTTTACCAGTGGCATTGCCATGTGCTCCAATGATCTTGGGGTGAAAACCTGCCCAAGGGCAGTTCCTACTGGGGAGTGAGCGGTCCCGCAGGGGCCAGGGCCAGGACGGAACTCGCTTTGGCTCCAGCCCGTGTCCTTCTCCTTGTGTTGGCTCTGACGCCCTTCTCACCCTCTGATGAGCCGATTGCCACCAAGGCAGCACAGAACTAGTTCAGGAAAGAAGGTGACTGGTTTTCTGTGGGCTTCATGAGCAGGATCGGCTCATCAGGGTTTTGAGGACACCAGAGGCAGAACGAGKAAGGGACATTGCCACGTGGCTGGGACTGTCCCTGTGTCCCAGCCGGTTTATGACGTTGTGCCCGTAGAGTGCAGCAGATGTATCTGGATGACTTGYGCCAGCTCTACGTCATCCAAGAAATCATTTTCTCCTCCTGGTCATCCTGAGCATCATTTCCTCTGCCTTCACGGTTGTTCTAAGTGTCCCTTGAAGATGTAGGGCCCTGTCCCCTCAGAGCTTGTGCAGGAAAGGGTTGGTTGTGACCGCTCTCACGGTGCTCCTTGTACAGGAGGCTGTGGGAGTTTGGTCGCTGCGGGAGCCTTCCTGTGGTCCCAGCTCGGCGAACGCCTCTGCTGGTCGTCCCGTCCTCTTGTGTCTACCCGTCTTTCAAAAGGCTCGAGGCCGTGGGGAGCCTCGAGCACTAAATCACAGCCCCTTCCGAAGGGCGGCCGCGCTCCGGCCAGCGCAAGGGCCAGTCCCAAAGACCGGGCACCCTCCAGAGCCCATTGGTGTTCAAGGTGTCCCGATCTCCGCTTAGTTTGCTGATTTCTAACACTTTTGCTGAATAGCACTTTTTAATAGGTACCTAACATTTTAATATGTAATTAGCACTTTTTTAATGTATGAAAATTGTTGCATAACTACAAGAAATGGAGCAAGCAAGCAGATCCTGATTTTTTAGCAATTTGCTGCTCTACAGCTGGTCATATGTCTGATTGTTTCTAGGAGGCGGCCTGAATTSTCTTAAAAATGCCTATTTTTGCACGCTCCACATCTATTTCTATGCTACAGACCTGCGCCTTCTTTATAAGAATTATTAACGACCCATGCAAAGTAATGTGCATGGGGGAAGCACATGTAACGTTACATGTACAAGCAAAGGCTCTAAACTAGCCATTGCTATTCCGGAAAAATGTTTTGAATTTAATATGTATTGTTCTCTGAAAACATGTGGGGCAGTAAAAGAGGCAATCCACTGCGAGGAAATATTAGGAAAGGATCAGAGAAACCCATGGAGAGCATTCTTATACCACTACACATGCTATAGAGTGACCACATATTAATCAATGCATAGAATATATATGTATCGAATAGGGTGATGGAAGAGATCAAAGTCACAGCTTTCAGCTGCAGAGATTTTTTTTTTTTTCTAATTTGGAAAAAATGGCCGAGGATCTGATAAGTGTTAGGAACTCAGTGACACAGAGAAGACCATTTGGCAAGGATTATTTCCTTGTTTTCATGGCACAAGAAATAAGTCTCATCAAACAGAATTACTACATCTAAAACAAACACTTTTATTTTTCCTTTGCACAGTACTAAATGGCTCATGGAAGTCATTGCCAGGGAGTTTCCTAGAAAAGTAAAAATAAAAGAAAGGAACGAGACAAATCTGTCAAAGTGTCGTCTATTGAAGACAGACGTGATGAGGATGCATCTTCTGGCTTGAGAAATCTCTAGGCTTTCTAATTAAAACAATTGTGTTCCCAATTTCACAGTCACTGGTCATTTTATAGTAATTTCAGCAGAAAAATCTCATTTTAAAGCATTTTTAAATATGTTGATTTGAAAAGGAGGCATTTTACAAGCTCGGCAACGTGCAATTCATAAGAGTTTTGCCTGGTGGCCAATTAAACAACTATTTAATTTCTGTYGTAATGTCACTTTCCAGTATTCCATTTTTTTTTAATTTTTCCAGAGTRAGAATATTGATTTCTTCTTAACAAAACACCAGCTTTTTTTCTTGCCTCTCCTTTATATTTTCTTTTAAAACCCAAACAAGAGGCAGGGAGGAGGGCYTGGGACCTCAGCTTGCTCCGGTGCGCCGGCGCCGCTGGCTGTGGCTTTGACTCCATCGGTGGCGACGCTGGGACCGTGTCACTCGCGTGTGCTCAGGAAGGGGRGCTCAGCACACACGGTGTGTGAATCCAAGTTCACCTCTCCAAGCTTTTCTCATCCCCAGCAGTGGATTWTCCTTGATACCCTGGGGTTGTCTATGACTCGGGCAGGTCTCCCGGGGCACTGGCACCCCGGCCGTGCTGATCCCGTGTGAATTCCAGGGGGAGAGGCTGGCTCTGCCGAGCAGGGCGGCTGCTGTGGGCCTGGGAGCTCCATGGCCTGGCAGAGGGGTGGTGGGAAACGGTTAATGCAACCACTTTATCCAAAGGAAYTGTGGAGAGGAACTGCTGGAGCTCAGCTAGTCGTCCTCTGCCTCGCCCTGAGATGGGATCGCTGCTCTTGTGTTACTCCTCGTGGGTGTTTTACTGARTTGTTCCTATAAAAGTCCTCTTGGTAGATTCAGTGACCTCCTTAGGTGGCACGCGTAGAAGCTTTGGAGACCCRCAGATCCTGAGGCAGGGAAAACAGAAAGCGTTTGTCAAGGGCCGTCCYGAGCTGCCCAGACCTCCCTGCACCTCCTCGGCAGGCGCCCAGCTCGACGCAGCAGAGGCTCCCGCAGGAGGCTGAAATTTCAGCTGYTCTCGGTGCGGGCCGGAGCGCCGCGGGGAGGCGGAGGACGAGCGCTGCCGTCCCGTCCCGCGCGCCCCGTGCCCCGCTGCGGGCACAGACCGCGCCGGGTCCCCTCCGCGCTGCGGCGGCCCCGCGCGCGGCGGCGGCGCCCTGGGGACGGCGGGGCAGCCGCGCGGGCCGGGCCGCGCGCGGGTTCGGGTTCGGCGGCGCCAGGCGCAGCTCACCTGACCCGCCACACGGGTGTGCTCCCTTCATACGGCATGCGGGAGCCGCGGCGTGCGGAGCCGCCGCACGTCCCGGCCCGCCGCCCCGCAGGAGCCGCCGCCGCGACGGGGCGCCGCGGGCCGCCGCGCTCCGCCCGGCCGGGGCACGCTGAGCTGGCCAGGGTACTGACCCGGCCCGGCCCGGCCCGGGAGCGCCGGCGCCGCCCCCGCCGCCGCRGCCCAACCCGCCCCTCCCGGGGCAGAGCTCGCGCTTTGCCGTCTTTGGAAACCATTTGGCGTCCTCTGGGGCTTCCACATCTGGAGTTCTTCTTTCGCACTTCTGGCAAGAGCTGTTTGGCTTCTTGTTTTGCTTGGTATTTTTTTCTTTCTTTTTCTTCTTCTTTCTTTCTTTTCTTCCTGTGATAATTATTTATTTATTTATTTATTTATTTATTTATTTATTTTTGTTGCTGCTCCACACTGGGTACGGCAGCGTCTTTCTCCTGAGGCAGCAGCTGCCCTGCCTGGTGCACCCTGCCATGGTTCTCCTCGCTAAGCTTCCTGCTTCTTTCCCTTCTCTCTGTGTTGCTGTCAGGTGCGATGGCTGCAGGCTTCCTGCTGGCTCCCTTCCCTGGGTTCTTCTGGCCAAATGTCCCCTGGCTGTCCCCAGCAGCTGTGCCCTGCCACCCTGCCTGCCTTCGGAGCAACGCAGAGGTGCAGCTTCGGAACACCAGCATGGCAGGGAATGGGGGACCAGGCACTGAGTTAGTTGAGAAGCTCTGTGTCCTTCTCCCGGAGATTTGTCCATTGTGGTTTGCTTTGTTTTGTTTATGGTTTGTTTGTTGTTTGTCCTGGGCTTCCTCAGTCCTTTCTTGCTCTAGGAGGCAAGGACCATGAGGCCTTGCCTGTCTCCTGCATGTCTTCAGTAGCAGATTTCTGGGAGGTTAAAGAGTGCTATGGGACTTCCATGAACTGCAAGAGAGAGTCCCTGTTCTCCGTGCCCTGCACAGCTGCTCACAGCGCTCCGTGTCTAGGAAAGCCTTGGGGAGTCTTGGTGGGGAGGGTGTGTAGGTGCGGTCTGGTTCCTCATGCATCCCCGTCACGGTGACGCCAGCCCCTAACGCAGCGCTCCAGCTGCGGCTCCTGCCCCGCGTCCCTGCGCGTGGCTCCCTGGGCGCCCGGGTGCACGAGCCCGGGTTTGCTGCGGCTCGAGGGCCGGCCGGCGGAGCCCGGGGTGTCCTGCCGGCTTTGCTGCCGTCCCCTTGCACTCTCCAAGGTCCTGGCCCGGCACCGCCGGCCACGGGCCRGGTCCTGACCAGCCTCGCTACAACATCCAGCCCGCTGGGATGGCCGCCCCTCAGGCTCTTTGCTCTTGGAATAAGCTCCTGGACAGGTTCGTGCTCCTCTTCCCTGCTGCTCCATCGCCTCTTCACGCACTGACGCCCCTGTGCTGGATGTGAGTGCTGGGCCACGCTGCCACGCTGGCTGGACGCTGCCGTGCCCCCGCTCCCGAGCACAGCGGCTGCAAGGGAGGAGAGGCGGTGCTGGGCTCGACGGACAGAGACTCAGCCTGAGCAGRACACAGTAGCTCTAGCATGACGGTCAGAGACAGGACAGGAACGTGATTTTCACTCTTCCACTTGCCTTGGACATAGCAGAGCTTTGAACCTGGGTTTGCTGAGGTTAAGATTTGACTCCTTAAAACACAGGAGCATGACTCTTTTGATGTTCTTTGATTTGCTTTAAGGGAATGGAGCTGGAGAATGTACATGGAGCAAAAYGATACTCTCTCCTGAAAATAAACTTTTTCAGAAGCTTTTAACTACATGAGAACCAGACCAAGCAAAGGCAGACCTCCTGATGCAAAGGGTGGCTCTCACAGGGCAGGCAAAAACTCAAACTTTCCTCATTTATTTTCACTTCAGGACACCAGAAGTTTTCTTAGAATTAAGTGCTGCATAKGGTGCCCATGGCATCTGAGCACATTTAACCTGACTTCTCTTCTCCCCTACTGTCTGTGTGTTCCCCTGCAGGTGAGTGGTTCTAGGAGAGGGAATGGCATAGTTGTGTTCCACGATGTGGTGTGTAGAACGTCCATATGAGCTGAACCTAGCTGTTAACTAAGCTCCCCCCGCCTTGAACTGGTTGTGTGGAGTTCGAGGTGTGCAGGGAGCTCCTCAAGTGTCATAAACCACACAGACCTAATGGCAAAGCGGCAGGGAAGACAAACAGTGCACGAGCAAGGCTTCCTCACCACCCCTTGGGGATGCAAGCGGGGGGACGGTAAGCAGTGAGCCACCAGAAAGGCATTCAGTTCTTCTTGTTATTTATTGCCACAGGCATCCGTAACAAGGAGCAATGCAAGCGTTGGGTGATGTTGGGTGATGATAGCCCTTTCCAGCAAGAGAGAGCTCCTAACGTAATAGATCAGCCTATGGGGTTGTAAAGGATGGAAAGGGGAAAGGTTGTATTGGTATATTACAGCCATTGGCTTGAGATTTCTGTGGGAGCGAAGGAGACTGGAGCAGAGCAGGTTCATTGGACAGGTGGAGCCAGGAAGCTGGACCCTTTTCGGGGGTTGTTTATGCTGAGTGATGGTTGTGTGGCTGTCATGTTGGCGGGGTCTGATCCAAGCATCTGGTGAAGATGGAAGCTGAGGTTTGGCCGTCTCCCTTTTTTCTTTCCCTTTTGCTGTAGACATTGTTCGCAGTGACATTGCCCTGGATAAGCAGAAAGGCTGTAAGATCGCCCAGCATCCTGACATTATGTTGGAGCTACAGAGGGAAAAGGCAGCTCAGATGCACTTGGTTTTGTTAAAGGAGCAGTTTTCAAACACATACAGCAACCTCACACTAACAGGTAAGGCTGCGAGCCCCGCGCAGGGCTGGTGCAGGCTCCTGCCGRCGCGCGGTCTGCCCGGCCCGCGGGCGCCTCGCCTTGCGGCACCTCCCCGGCCACCTTCATTTCTCACCGAGGTTCCTGGGTGCTGGGAGGGACGAGAGGGACAGCAAACCCGCAGGGCTCTCGAGGCCTCTGCGGCTGGCGCCGCGCRGGCACGCCCGATCTGGTGCCCAGGGACGGCACGTTTTTCCAAGGTCTGACCTAAGCAGAATAGCGCAGGACGTGAAGTGCTGTGGAGATCTCCCTGTTAAATATTCACGTCGATGGGGCCGCAGCAATTACTAAATTTGGAGTCCTTTAAGCTGCAGCTGATTTTTTTTTTTTYGGAGCATGCACTTTGTGTGAACCCAGTAAATATTAAAGAGCAAATATAAAGGGATAATGGCCCAGACAGAGCTGAGATGATACTCTTTTTCTGGCAACTGTTTGTATTATCCATGGAACAGAATCTCAAAGGATGGAAGAGACTGCCACATTTTGGATACACACTTAATGGTGCTTGTAAAGGACTGATGTCTTCAGGCAGTGAGTGGGCAGAAGGACGGGATCCCAGCAGTGTCCTTTCAAAGCTGTTCTCCTTATCACTACAGCTGGATGGGCCACAGACAAGGAGGAGGAAGAGACTAATAAATCAGGCAGCTCCTCTTCCCCCGTCGCCTGGTGCCTTTCCCCCGGCGGGCCGGGACCCATCCCGCTCTCGGGGAGGGTCCCCCGCTCTGGCCTGTGTCAGACGCTCTCAGCCTGCCCGGCCACCCCGTGGGGGGAGGAGGAGGAGAGGCTGCCGGCAGCTCCCAGGCCCCGCGCGGCCTCCGCGGCAGCCGGGCTCGGGCGGGAGGGCTCCTGTGCAGCCCCAAGGCCTGACGCTGCATCCCCGCTCCGAGCCCAGCCCGGCCCCGAGCCCAGCCTTGAGCCCGGCCCTGCCCCGAGCCCAGCCCCGAGCC